>JASCZI010091133.1:0-23673 GCA_036250425.1 Stylosanthes scabra | reverse complement strand
ATATATATATATATATACATATATATATATATATATATATATATATATATATGGGGTTGAGGCCTATGTTCGCCCCCTTCAAATTTTAAAGTGTAATCGAAAAGAAACTTTGCCATTAAGAAAAACTCAGATTTGTACCTATAAATAGGAGGTGTCAATAAAGAACTCATCACTCTTAAACGATTTCTCAATCTTTTCTTTTTTCCAAAAAAAAATTCTATGCGTGTATATCAAGAGACTCGAAAGAGATTAAACCTTTAGTTAGGGAATTTCTAAATATATTCTTATTTTATATTTGATATTTGATAAATGATATGTTCTTTGATTTATTTTATGCTTATATTTTTCATGCTATTAAATATAAGTATTTTTAAGAACCGAGAGTATGATCCTTCGGTAAGGGAAGGTGACCCCAAAGATAAGATAACCGAGATAATCTTTCGGTAAGGGAAGATGATCGATAAAACATTGGAATAAGAACCTTTGGTAAAGGAAGGGGACTTCCAATTGGGATAAGAACCTTCGGTAAAGGAAGCAGACTCCCATAGAGATAAGAACCTTCAGTAAGAGAAGGGAACTCTCATCTGATTTGAGCTCAATACCACTCATAAATATTAAGAAAGAAAGAAAAAAAAAGAAGATTTATATGTTATCTCAAAGTTTCTTACGGCATATTATATGTGTATGTTTCTTGATTATTTGTGCATTTTAAAGTTTATGAATCATATAGCATAGCTTTATCTTTTTTGAAAATCCCAAAATGGGCTGAGGATACTATAGAGGTTTTTAACATGCCTACTGGGAATTTTTTCTCACCCTATCTTTTATCTTATATCCAGTAAATTGTGATGAGTTAGGTCAATATGCAATCGAATACTGAGTACGACCCTAGAAGACACGAAAAAGTGAGACAAGGATGTGAATCGCTCCAACCCTTTTGTTTTTTAGTAAGGTGTTATATTTTGGTATCAGAGCAAGGTCGATTCACAGAAACCATAGGAATAATAAAATAAACTACTTTTTTACATCAATATCCACAGTTACGGTTTGTTAGTCACCCATTTAGGAGGTAGAATTTGGGGGCAAATTCTTTTTTAAGGGGATGGAATGTAACATCCCGCATTTTTCGGATTAAAATTTAGTTTAAATAATTTTATTTAGTTTAAATTTTTAAAAAGGAGGATAAGAAAGTATGAATTTCAAATTCAAATTTTAAAGTGTAACCGAAAAGAAATTTAGCCATTAAGAAAAGCTCAGATCTGTACCTATAAATAGGAGGTGTCAATAAAGAACTTGTCACTCTTAAATCTGTTTCTCAATCTTTTCTTTCTTTCCAAAAAAAAAAAAAAAATTCTATGCGTGTATATCAAGAGGCTCGAAGGAGATCATACCTTTAGGTAGGGGATTTCTAAATATATTCTTATTTTATATTTGATATTTGATAAATGATATGCTCTTTGATTTATTTTATGCTCATATTTTTCATGCTATTAAATATAAGTGTTTTTAAGAATCGAGAGTATGATCCTTCAGTAAGGGAACGTGAGCCCCAAAGATAAGATAACCGAGATGATCCTTCGGTAAGGAAGGTGATCGACAAAATTTTGGAATAAGAACCTTCGGTAAGGGAAGGGGACTTCCAATTGGGATAAGACCCTTCGGTAAGGGAAAGGGACTCCCATCAAATATAAGAACTTTCGGTAAGGGAATGGAACTTTTATTCGGTTTGAGCTCAATACCACCCATAAATGTTAAAAAAGAAAGAAAGAAAAAAAAAAAAGAAGATTTATATGTTATCTCAAAGTTTTTTACGGTCTATTACATGTGTATGTTTCTTGATTATTTATGTATTTTAAAGTTTATGAATCATATAGTATATCTTTATCTTTTTTTGAAAATGCCAAAATTAGCTGGGGATACTATAGAGGTTTTTAAAGTGCCTATTGGGAATTTATTCTCACCCTATTTTTCTATCTTATCTCCAGTAAGTTGTGATGAGTTAGGTCGATATGCAATCGAGTACTGAGTACGACCCTAGAAAACACAAAAAAGTGAGACAAGGATGAGAATCCCTCCAACCCTTTTGATTTCTAGTAGGGCAAAGAAATGGGATTCTCCTCCTTAGGGATGATCACAGTAACGGTTTCAAAAAGGGCTAAATCAAGGAGTTCACCAAAGAAGGCTTTACTAGTAATGGTTTTGATATCTTTTTCAATACTCCTTATAAAAGGAGGTTTGAAATTCATCAAGCCTAGAGCTTTAAAAGAGTTCATTCACATAACAACTTCTTTAACCTTTTCCAAGTAAACCCACGTCAAGAGAGAAGAACATGCTTCGCCGCATTAGAGCTTAACTGAGGAAGAGAAATATCATCAAGAGAATCAAAATGGACATCTTCGGTAACACATAAGAGCTTTTCAAAGAAAGCATTCACCTCAACTCTAATCGCATCAATAGATCAAGACTCTCCATCAATGAAAATCTCATAAATCTGATTCTACCGTCTTCTAATGAGAGGCTGTAGATGAAAAATTTAGTATTTGGATCCGCCCCTGCATGTACCCGTTGGGTATCCTTTAATTTGAGATAAGATCCAAATTTCAATTACCCTAATCCATTTAATGTCGACCAAAATCAAATGTGACATATTGAAATGTCCTTCTGTGCAGTGGTACGTACGAACTCTTCCAAAGCCATTGATTGAATATACTACTAACACGATGTTACGTTGCAGTATATATAAATCTTGGTCATCTTTCCATTTATTAAGAATACAACTTTGTTCTAATAACATACATAATGAGAGATGATGATAAAACTTTGTTTTCGATGTTTATTACAGGTACAAAGTGGACCGCACGACAAGTACCCGAATTGTTGCTCCTTTAATTTGCTAACCAATTGAATTCGAAAGCTACTCCATACCAATATGATACTATTATAATGTCTTAGCCTCTTGCTTTATTTGTATCTTCATATATTTCCAAAACGCATACTTATTAATAATTATCATACTTCATAAAAATTAAAATGATATTAGCTTATTGTATATCTATATATGTATTTATTATAGGGTGTACCCTGGCATGTACGTCAATTCTTAATATATAATTATCCAGCTGGTTGGTTTGATTTGTTGAGGGCAACAGATTAGGTTGAACTACTATCTTGTTCCCTCCCTTGCCCCCCTTCTTGCTTCACCAAAACTAAATGAGGTTCGATAACCTTCTTTATTTTGTTCCGAAACTTCCTAGAAACCACAACCACCATTATCATTCCCTTCTCATATATATATGCATGGTTCAAATTCATAGTCATAGCTTAACTACACATCAGTATATAAATAAATCCTGACCAAGTAACGGGTGATCAACAGGCCTAATAATGGTGCCACTAATAATAACATAGTAAACTTAAGTAGTCTTTTTATTTAACTTAATATCTGCAATTTTATATATATAATATTTATTTTAACGTAATTAATGAATTAAACAAGAGTGAAATGACTTGTTTGGACGGATTTTTATAAAAAAAATTTTTTTTAAGTGATTTTTTAAAAAGACCTTTTAAAAAATTAAAAAAATTTTATATTTGAATATCTCATGTAAAAATATCTTTTTTTTTATCAATTATGTTTTGGTATGACGATATAAATTTAATTTTTGAGTTATTTATTATGTTAAAATATTTTTCTAATGTAAAAAAATATTTTCTAAAAAAAATATAAATTGTGTATCCAATAAAAGGTTTTTTATTTTATTTTTTACCTTTTACTTTTACTATTGAAAAATTTTCAAAGACATAAAAAAAAAAACTAAAAAGATCTTTTTAAAACAAATTAATAACTTCTAAATAAGCATTAGAGCATCTCCAATGGTTGATTTTGTTTAATATCAATTTGGATCTTATACAATACTAAATCAATATTTGTGGGACCATATGTTATTTGATATTGTAAAGATAGCTGCTGTGTGATTGAGGGAGATCTGAATATCAGATCTTGAGCTTTCTCATGTGTTAGAGAAGAAGAATAGTAACAAGAATTAGAGAGAAAAAAGAAAAGGAATGTAAGAAAGATAAAGAGAGAGAAAGTAAAACTGAATTGATTGATTGTGTATTATTACATCTTGTATACAGAATATATACCTTATAGGAATACAAGATTTTTTTGGTATTATACAAGAATACATGTATAATATTTTAACATCCCCCCTCAAGGTTAGGGGTTTACTCAGTCTAAGCTTGTCTTTGAACCTATTAAAAAGTTTAATAGATAGGGGTTTGGTCATGATGTCTGCAATCTAATCTTGGTTGCTAATGTGAACAACACATAGCTCTTTTTGTTGCACTAGATCTCTGATGAAGTACAGGCCTGTTTCAAGGTGTTTGGACCTGCCATGCATAATGGGATTAGCAGATAGATGGCAGCTACTAAGATTGTCACAGTAGATGATTAGTGCAATTGTTTGAGGAATCTTCAACTCCTTCAGAAGTAGTTTGATGCTCATTACTCCCGTTTGTGCAGTGGTAATAGCACGGTACTCTGCTTCTGTGCTTGAACGACTCACTTTAGTTTGTTTGCTACACTTCCAACTGATGAGATTTGTCCCAATAAAAATGCAATAGCCTGAAATACTTCTTCTATCATCAAGGTCTGAAGCCCAGTCTGCATCTGCAAAGGCCAAGATTCTATAATTAGAACATCCCGTAAAGCACATTCCAAGTTTCACTGTACCTTGTATATATCTCAGAATTCGTTTCACTGCTTTCCAATGTTCTAGAGTTGGCTTTTGCATAAATTGGGAACATTTGTTCACTGCAAATGAGATATCTGGCCTGGTAATGCATAAATATTGAAGAGCACCAACAACACTTCTATACTTCCTAGGATCATCAAAGTGTTCTGAATCATGTGAGTGTAATTTCAGATTTGTTATCATAGGTGTATGCATGGGTTTGGGTTCTTTCATAAGAAGAAGATCTTTAGCATATTTTTCTTGTTTTAGAATCAACTTATCAGAGTTGCAGTAATTCACTTCTATTCCTAGGAAATAAGAGAGTTTGCCTAAGTCCTTTAATGAAAACATAGTGTTTAGTTCATCAATAACATGTTGTACTATTGTACTATTTGAACCTGTAATTATGATATCATCTACATAAACTAGAAGATAAGTAACATCAGTTGTAGTCTGTCTAATAAATAAAACAATATCATGAACAGTGTTTTTAAAGCCATATTTGTGTAATGTGTGTGCAAGAGTGTTGTACCAAGCTCTTGGAGCTTGTTTGAGGCCATATATAGCCTTGGAGCTTGCAGACTTTGTCTTTTTCACTAGTTTCATAACCTGGAGGTTGAACCATATATACTAAATCAGTGAGCCTTCCATTTAAGAAGGCATTATCAAAGTCAGACTGCCTTAATAACCAGCCTTGTGACAGGGCTATTGTAATTACTAAACGAATGGTAGTAGGCCTAACTACAGGATCGTATACTTCTTTAAAATCTAACCATTCCTTTTGTTTGAAACCCTTAGCCACAAGCCTAGTTTTATATCTAACAATTTCTCCTTTTGGATTTGTTTCATAGCAAAGATCCATTTATAATTGACAACAGTAGCATTCAAAGGAGGTTCAGCTAAAGACCAGGTTTGATTCTTAATTAAGGCTTGGTATTCTGTGCCCATTGCCTTTTTCCAGTGTGGAAATTTTAAGGCTTGAGTAGCATTTTTAGGAATATGATATTTAAAGTCTTTATCAGTTTGAGAAGTAGCTAAAAGTGAGATTGGTTTGTGATTACCAATTTTGGATCTTGTTGTCATTGGATGGATATTTGTAGTGGTTGGATTTGTTGAAGTAGTTGTATTGTGAATAGGTAGAACTACCTCAAGACCTGTAATGGAACAGGAGCAACTGTAGAAGGATTTGGTGAACCTTTATCTGCCATATCTGAGGTAGTTGAGGGGTCCATTGGTGATGGTTCTGAATTCTGGGAAAGATGCATCTCTGCTGTAGGTGGAGTGACTTGATAGTCCTATGCTAGTGGGATAATTTGGTTATTCTGATTCCCAAAATGGTGTGTAACTGCAGCAGAGTGATTAGTTTTCACAGTAGTAGGAAACATAATACGATAAGAAAAGGTGGTTTCATCAAAGATGATATTTTTTGCAAAATAGATTCTGCCATCCTTATTTAAGCATTTATATCCATGATGGTTTGAATCATATCCCAAGAAGATACAGAGTTGACTTTTATAATCAAATTTAAATCTATTATAGGGTCTTAGATATGGGTAGCATGCACATCCAAAGACCCTTAATAGATTGTAATCAGGTTGCCTTCCAAATAATATTTCAAAGGGTGATTTCATAGAAAGAACAGGTGTGGGAAGCCTGTTTATAAGATAAACAACAAATATAAATGCAGAATCCCAAAATTTTAAAGGTAATGATGCGGTTGTGAGTAAAGATAAACCTGTTTCTGTTATATGTCGGTGTTTTCTCTCAACACTTCCTTGTTGTTGATGTGTATATGGACATGATAGTTTATGCATAACACCATGATCATGTAAAAAGGTTTTAAAGGAGGAAGAGGTGAATTCCCTTCCATTATCAGTTTGTAAGGCTTTAAGTTTCTTTCCTGTTTGGTTTTCAAAAAATAATTTGTATCCTTAAAGAGCAATAAGAGCTTGTGATTTCTGATTGAGTAAATAAATGCACACATACTTTGGATAAGCATCTAAGAAACTAATATAGTATTTAAAACCATTTTCAGTAGTAAAGGGAGCTGGTCCCCAAATATCAGCATATACACATTGAAGAGATTCACTGTACTTAGTCCTAGAACTAGGAAAAGGTAATTGATGCATTTTTGCTATGGTGCAAGTTTCACAGATTTTATGTGTAGGTTCAGTGCAAAAAGTGGATATATTACACTATTTCATTACATGTGTGACAGATTTAATATTGCAGTGACCCAATCTTTTGTGCCAAATCTCAAATGAATTGTGTGTTCTAGTCTTAGCTAGATAATTCTGTGGAACAATATATAAGGCAGCGTTTGGTGGGAGGACTGAGACTGGGAGACTGAGACTGTGGGACTGAGATTGGGAGACTAGGACTAAATTAAGTTTTTGTATTGTGTTTGGTGTAAATTATAAATATAGAGACTCAAATAAAGATAATTCCTCAAATACCCTTTATTATTAAAAGAAAAAGAAAATAAAATTTATAAAAAACCCTACCTTTTTACTCTCTCTCTCTCTCTTCCCTGTCCTTGAGCCACACTAACCTACCCGACCTATAACCCCACCCAAGGCATCCCATTGTTCCCAACCCCAATCAGCAAGTAGAATGAATGGAAGCTTTCAAGTGTGTCTGCATCTTCACGAATGGATGCATGAGCTGTTGCTGAAGCTTATAGTAAATTGATCCCTTTTCTTTTTTCAATTTCAAGTTCTGCATCTTCATTGCCTCTTCTTTCCTTCTCTTTTTTTTTTTTTTTTAATTCTTCTTGAGATTTTTGCTTGATATGCATTTTGTGATTCATTGGTTCGTCGCCTCCTTCTTTTTTTTTGAAACGACGTATTTACCTTTCCTAGTCTTTGTGCCCTACTGCCCGACAACTTTAAGTTCACGGCGTGGTGTTCACTGCCGCTGTTTTGCACAAACTGCCGTCCGTCGTTGGTGGAGAAAGTTAGGGATCCACCGTCGTTGGAGGTTGGTGATGGGTACTGAAGACCGCCGGGAATGCTGCACCATTTTGCACAGACTGCCAGAACTCTACCATTTATTCTCTTTTTAGTGTTCAATGTTTACACATAGAGGATACATTGGGAATTATAAAAATTGAATAAGGGTATTTTTGAGAAAAATGTTATTAAAGTTTCAATCTCAGTCCCAGTCTCCCAGTTTCTCCTAACTGGAGGTACTGAAAATACTGGAATTTTTTGGACTGAGACTGAAATTTTAGTTCCAGTCTCTGTCCAACAAACGCAATACTGAGTTCCAGTCCCCCAATCTCAGTCCTAGTCTCCCTTACCAAACGCTACCTAAAGGAGATTGAGAATAATTGCTTAAAGGGTAATATTGAGATAGAGTAGTATTATTAGTAGTAACAGGGTGATTAGTATTTAGATAGGGTGTTGCAACAAAGGAATGTTGTGCTTTATTCATAGAAATTCTTTCTTTGTTATTTGGTATACATTGATCAGTTTTGTGAAAAGAAACATTAGTAACTGGATCAGAAGATACACTATTAGAAGAGTTAAGAGTTGGTAATACTATTTTGTGCTGAGGTCTTCCAGGCTTGGGAACAATTAAGTTGTCAAAGAAGTATAATCCTCCCTTAGTTCTGCCCTGAAGCAGCATTGCCCTGGAAACCTGATGACAGATTAAACATGAGTTAGGCCAAAATTCAAAAAAAGACAGCATTATCAGCAGCAAATTTAGAGACACTTAATAGGTTTTGAGATATAGTGGGAACATGTAAAAGATTAGAAAGTTTATAAAACACATGTTTTGATTTATCTAGCAGTAATAAAGAACCAGTATTGTGAATGGATACTCCCTTTCCATTACCAACATAGAGTTGTTCAGGGCCCTGGTTTGTGTCATTGTGTTGAAGGATGTTGGATTGTTCTGCTGTCACATGATGGGATGCACCAGAATCTGCGAACCAAGATGTATCTTGATTGGTATGTGCTGTGGTGAGGTAACTCTTGGGCTGGTGAAAATTGGTGGAGGGTGGTGGTGGCAGGGTATTCGAGTATGGAATGGAATTTGGTGGCTGTTGAGGTTGGCCTTGGAACTCTGCCACTTGCTCCTCTTCCATATGATTGAGCTGTGTCAATGGTAGTTTGAGCAAGATGAGCTATAGCCAGAGCTTGAGTCTTCATGTTGAGTCTGCTATCAAAAGCTTTCAAGAAGCTCTCTGCTTCATGGATGGTAAATGATGTTTGTCGAGATATTACAGAAGTAATATATCCTTCATATTCGTCAGGAAGACCATCTATGATGGCCTGAACATGATCTGCCTCAGTAAAACTATGTCCTAACGAATGTAAAGAATCAACTTGATTCCTAATGGATTGTAGATACTCAGTGATCGTACCTGTCTTCTTTGTATCTTGAACTTGAGTCTTGATAATTTGAATCCGAGTATTAGAGGAAGCAGTAAAGATTTGATGAATGGTTTCCCAGGCTTCGGCAAACAAAGAGCAGGTTACAACCTTGTTCTTGTAGGTGAGCGTCATGGAAGCATCGAGCCAAGTCATTAGGGCACAATCATTTTGTACCCAATCAGAATAAGCCTGTGATTCTTGAAGGGTCTTCTTTCCCCTAGATTGAGCTTTCTTGGCGGCGATGGTAGATTCGGGTGGAGTGCTTTTATTGTTTATGGTGGATTGTGAATCAGCCTCTGTTTCAGTAATCTCTTCAAATTGAGCTGGAATTTTATCATAGGACAAATGATCTTGAAGCTTCAGGGTTCTTAGAGTGAGCAACACACTCTTCTTCTAGCTTCAGAAATTATTCTCGTCGAATTTATCAGAAAGAGGAACGAGCCCATTTTTGAGGCTGCTTTGAGTTGAAACGAGAAGAGCCATGGCGGATCGATCTTCAAGCTCTGATTACAATGTAAAGGTAGCTGCTGTGTGATTGAGGGAGATCTGAATATCAGATATCGAGCTTTCTCATGTGAGCTTTCTCATGTGTTAGAGAAGAAGAATGGTAACAAGAATTAGAGAGAAGAAAGAAAAGGAAAATAAGAAAGAGAAAGAGAGAGAAAGTAAAACTAAATTGATTGATTTTGTATTATTACATCTTGTATACAGAATATATACCTTAATAGGAATACAAGATTTGCTTGGTATTATACAAGAATACATGTATAATACTCTAACAAATATTATATTTGAGATAACATCTACAATGCTTAGTTTTTGTTTAATATCAATTTGTGCCCCACACAATATTATTTATCAAGTTAAATTAAACTATATTTAATAAATTTTACAAGTGGCATATTTTAATTGGCATTTCTTTAAAGTGATACAGGTAGTGATACCAGTATCACTTTCTTTCTTCTTTCTAATGCATAACACAATATCAAATCAATTTATTTGTTTTTTCAAGAAAAAAATATACTAAAAATGTATTAGATGCTCATAGACAAATTATAGCTACATAATTATGACTAATAAATAAGTAATGGTTGGTTTTGGATGAGAAATACCCTTTTCTTATTAATGAAGCCATATATATAGAGAGAATGAATGAGAGAATGTAAATCTTATAAGTTTGTACTGTATGTATATAGTAGGGGTTTTATTTTGCAGGAAGTAGCTAGGGAAAGATGAGATTTAATCAAATTTTTAAGAAATTTTTTATTATTTAGGATTACAACTATGAATTTTAATTTTTTTTCTGTCTAATGCAATTTTAATTTAGAATCTCATACATAATATCTAAACTACTTATTATCAGGAGTTAATTCTAGCAAGCTGGGTAGGAATTGTAGTTAGGTTGTTTATATCTTTTCCTCACAGTTAGTTGGGACTTGGGAGTTGGTATAATATATAGTATCTATATATAAGAATGTTTATTTTTACCAAGAAAGTTTTGGGAATCAACATATTTGGTAGTCAATGTACTCGATGATGATGGTAGATGAGTTACGGATGATAACTCAAATTTTGTGAGTGATCACTTTTATTATGTTAGAATGATAACGTTTTTCAATTTCGGATGATAATTTTTTTAATTTTAAATGATAATTTAACTATTGGTTCTTTAAGGGCTCTCTAATATTGATTCATTAACATTATTGATTTTTTATTATTAATATATTTAATTTGTATATATTTTATTGTTATTATATGATTTATATTACATTTTTGTATAAACATTTTTCAACAATTATTAAAAAGATATAATAAATTTAGATTACATCTCTATATATGATAAATGAAAATAATGTTACTTACAAGTTACAACTAATATGTAATCATATAAATCTAACATTATTCTTTAGATATTTCGATTTCTTTTAACACTACTAAGTTATTTCGATTTCTTTTAACACTACTTTTATTGTTTTTTTCCAAGGTATTTCTCCCTACAGACTGAGAGGTTACTGTATACACAAGACGGGATTCGAACTCCCGACACTTACTTATGTGAATTAATGAGCTAATTATTACACCAACCCAAATTGATTAAACTACTTTTATCGTTAACTGTGTGTTTTTGATAGGTAACCTGTGTTATTTATAGAAGTATTGTTAACAAATAGAAAATAATTATATATGTATTATGAAATATTGATAATAGTAGATAAATGAAGGTAGAAATTATATAAGAGTAAGAGAATAATTAACGAGACCAAATAATTATATTCCTTTTGTGCTTATGCATAATACATCTTGCTTCGTTTCCTAGAATGATTCACTTGTAATTCTATTTATAGATGAATGAGATGAACTAAAACTAATAAAATAATTTTTTATCAACCACACTCACATCTCATAGAGACAACGGTGGTGGAAGACACAATTATTAACATCCATATAATATAATATAATATCTTATAATACTCCTCCTTGGATGTTGATAGGGATATGCGTCATAAAAAACATCTTGTCAAGAAAAACCCAATGGGATAAAATCTCGACTAAAGGGAAAAAAAAGTACAATATCCTTTGTTACAAGAACTATCTCGTTAAAAAAATTTGCCAGTAAAAACCGCGTGGGATAAAATCTGATCAAGGAAAAAGAGTACAATCTCCCCCTGTTGACAACATCACTTAATATCCCGGAATCGTCGCATTTCAATTTTATGTGCCAACTTTTCGAAGGTGGATGTAGTGAGTGACTTTGTAAACAAGTCTGCCAAATTATCAGTTGAGCGGATTTGTTGAACATCAATCATCCCTTGATTTTGAAGGTCATGAGTGAAGAAGAACCTAGGAGAAATATGTTTCGTTCTATCATCCTTGATGTATCCACTCTTGAGCTGAGTAATGCACGCTGTATTATCTTCATACAGAGTTGTTGGAGCTATCTTCTCATTAGACAACCCACATGATTGAACATATTCAATCAAGTTTCTCAACCAAAAGCATTCACGACTTGCTTCATGTATTGTTAATATTTCGGTATGATTAGAAGAAGTCGCATCTATAGTCTGCTTCATAGATCTCCAAGATATAGCTGTGTCACCAAATGTAAACAAGTATCCTGTTTGAGATCTACTTTTATGGGGATCAGATAGATATCCTGCATCTGTATAACCAACCAATTGCGGTTTGGATTCATATTCATAAAATAACCCCATATCAATCGTTCCACGGAGATATCTAAAGATTTGCTTAACCCCATTCCAATGTCTTCTGGTTGGAGAGGAACTATATCTTGCTAATAAATTTACAGCAAATGATATTGGGTCGCGTATTATTAGCAAAATACATTAATGCTCCAATGGCACTGAGATATGATACTTCAGACCCAAGAACCTCTTCATTATCTTCTTTAGGTTGGAATGGATCATTTTTCAGATCTAATGATATGACGATCATTGGAGTATTTATTGAATGTGATTCATTCATGTAAAATCTTTTGAGGATTTTCTCTATGTAAGTCTTTTGATGAATAAATATCCCATCTTTTAAATGCTCAATCTGTAGGCTGAGACAAAACTTAGTTTTTCCAAGATCTTTCATTTCGAATTCTTTTTTTAGAATAATAATAATCTTGGGGATCTCTTCTGGAGATCCAATGATATTTAAATCATCAACATACACTGCAATTATAATGAATGCAGATACATATTTCTTTATAAAAATGCATGGACAAATATCATCATTCTTGAACCCATTTTTCATCAAATACTCTGTAAGACGATTGTACCACATCCGTCCGGATTGCTTTAGACCGTATAAAGATCTTTGCAATTTAACCTAGTATAATCCTTGATGATTTTCTTTGGATGTCTCAGATATCTTTAATCCTTCAGGGATTTTCAGGTAGATGTCATGATCTAATGACCCATATAAATAGGCTGTGACCACATCCATTAGATGCATCTTTAGCTTATGATATGCAGATAAGCCAATCAAATACCTCAAGGTAATTGCATCTTGATTCCCGAAATCCTTGCGAAATTTCAGGGCTTCCACCATCAAGTGCACCGGATCGTATCAAGTAATAATAAGTGAGTAGAGTATCGTTCCCACAGAGATTAATGGACTAAGCAACAATGATTACTTGGATTCTTTAATTAGATAAACCAAATAATAATGAATGGTGTGAGTCTGTTCAAAACCGAAGTAATTAAGATTATGTAATTATCACAAATTCAACAAAAGTCCACACAGCAGTAGCAATTAAGGGGAATTGGCTGCAAACAATAATCAATAAGATGATAACAATGATGAGAAACAAGCCAAGGAATTGGAGATGTTAACCTAGAACAATCCTAATTCAATTATTCTCTTTCTTTCAATGCAAGTAACCATCAAATCACAATGAACCCTAATTAACTAAACCATAATCTCTTAGTGATTTAGTTTATCTAACCCTAATTAATTATCAAACTCTTGATTAACTGACTAAGATAGAGATGAAGATTAATCCTAGTTCAATTTTGTGAATTTCAAAAGTGACATTAGATTAGGTTTTATGTCACTTACCTAACCTAGTTAACCCTAATTGAGATTTCACAAAATAATTGCACAACCAACCAATTCCCTATCTCTAGTTTACTGGAAAATTATGAAGAACAATTCTCAAACACAATCAATTCAGATTCCTCTCGAAATTACCAAACTAAAAGCAAGAAATCAATTTACCTCTCAGTTTCGTTAATTCCTTAAATTGAAGAACAACAAAATTGCCTTTGATTTGAAAACAGAGACTTGCAATTGAAGATAAATTGAAACTTGAATTAAGTAAGCATGCCGGGATGAACAGAGCTCCTCATCCATGGCTTCGAAAAATTTAGTAACTCATGGAGAGAACAGAATCCATGAATCCTAGTTTCGGAATTAAAAGTTGCAGAATTGAAAACTAAAAACTGAACGACATTCTAAACCTAAAACTAATCTATTTATAATTTTAAGTAATCCTAATTCCTGGGCCTTAATCAAATTGAACTAAACCTAATAGAATTACAATTACTGAAAGTAAATTAATTCTGCAAATCTTGGGCTTGAGATTGGTGAACCACGTTTGGGCCAAGTCTGGAACTTGGTCCAAACGTGGCCTTGCTTTCGGTCCCTTAGTGAGTCACGTTTGGGCCACGTTTCAGACATGGACCAAACGTGACCTTGTGCCATGGTTGATGAGCTTGAGGGGAGCTTGGGTGAGTCATGTTTGGGCCAAGTCTGGAACTTGGACAAAACGTGACCTTGGTTGATGGTTGGCAAGCTTCTCAAGCTTCTCAAGCTTGCTTTGGCCTTAGAGAAGTCACATTTGGGCCATGTCTTAACATGGACCAAACGTGACTCATGTGACTTGTTGGTGAGCTTGCCAAGCCTTGGTGAGCTTGATCTTGGCCATGTTGAGACTTGGTCCAAACATGGCTTCCTGGATGCCTTGGGAGCTTGCTTTTGCTTGTGGAGCTCCTTTGAGTGTCATGTTTGGGCCAAGTCTGGAACTTGGTCCAAACGTGACTCATGTGATCTCATGGGGGCTTGGTGAACTTGGTAGAGGCCATGGCTAGGCCACGTTTGGGCCAAGTTTGGGACTTGGTCCAAACGTGACTTGTAAGACACTTGGGAGCTCTCTGTTTCTAGCTTTCTTCTTCTTCAAGTCACCTCCTTTTCTTTACTTCAAATCTTGTGTAATTGCTGTGAAAACATAAGAAAATACTCAAGACACTATTTGATGAAGAATTGAGCTAATGTACTTGAGTATTAGGCTAAATTTCTACTTAAAACACAAGAAATTAGTGCCTAAAACCATCAATGATGCACCCGCATCACATCTGCTATAGGAGAATATGTCTCCTCGTAGTCTATACCGGGTCTTTGTGAGAAATCTTGTGCTACTAGTCGAGCTTTGTAGCGTGTAATTTCATTATTTTCATTTCTTTTTCTCACAAACACCCATTTATATCCAATGGGTTTCACGCCTTCAGGTGTTTGGACTACAGGTCCAAATACTTTAAGTTTTGCCAGTGAATCTAATTCATTTTTCATGGCTTCTTTCCCTTTTGGTAATCATCCCTTCGTGGAGATTCTTCGACGGTTTTAGGTTCAGGATCCTCGTTCATAATATTCAGCGCTGCATTATATGCAAATACATTGTTGACAATTATTTCATTTCGGGTAAATCTTTCACTCGTGAAGACATAGTTTATTGAAATCTCACCATTTTCACAATTTTCAGGTACTTAAACATCTCTCGATGTTTCAATTATGTCATGACTTTGGACTGCATTAGGAGTCCCGACTATGTTTTTATTCTCTTCAGTAGGAAGGGTATTTGCATCTTTGCTATCATTTGTATTTCTTCTTTTACGATGATTTCTGTTTTGAGACCCAACTGGCCTACCACGCTTATGGCGTGTACTAATTTCAATGGTCATTTGTTCAACCGAGACATCAATCCAAATCGGGGCATTTTCAGCTGGTATATAGGATTTGGTTATCCTTTTTGTATTAGAAAATGCATAAGGTAATTCATTTGCTATTCTTTTTAAATGTAAAATCTTTTGAAATTCAAGTTCACATTGCCCTGATCGAGGATCTAGATGGATTAAAGAAGATGCATTCCAATCAAGTTATTTATCTTGTTGTTTCTTTTCTACTCCTAATGCTGGAAACATTGATTCATCAAAATGACAATTTGCAAATCGGGCTTTGAATAGATCATCCGTTTGTACCTCAAGATGTTTTACTATCGAGGGAGAATCAAATCCAACATATATCCCCAATTTTCTTTGGGGTCCCATTTTAGTGCGATAAGGTGGAGCAATTGGAACATATATCGCACATCCAAATATTCTCAAATGGGAAACGTTTGGCTGTTGGCCAAAGGCTAATTGCATGGGAGAGAATTGATGATAACTTGTTGGCCTCAAATGAATAAGTGCTACAGCATGTAAAATTTCATGCCCCCAAGCAGATATTGGGAGATTTTTTCTCATTAACATAGGACTAGCTATTAATTGGAGACGTTTAATAAGTAATTCTGCTAGCCCATTTTGTGTATGAACATAAGCTACTGGATGTTCAACATTTATACCATTGGCCATGCAATAAGCTTCAAAAGCTTGAGAAGTGAATTCACCAGCGTTATCAAGACGAATAGCTTTGATTGAGTTTTTAGAAAATTCTGCTTTTAATTTGCGCAAGTAATCTCGCAAACGCTAGGTTGCAAGATGATAATAAGCACACATGAGACCATCTAGAAGATGTGTCTATTAGGACCATAAAATATCTAAAAGATCCACATGGTGGATAAATTGGTCCACATATATCTCCTTGAATCCTTTCTAGGAACTCAGGGGACTCAAATCCAATTTTTACTTATGATGGCCTTATAATTCACTTTTCTTGAGAACAAGTAGCACAACAAAATTCACTAGATTGAAGAATCTTTTGGTTCTTAAGTGAATGCCCATGAGAATTTTTAATAATTCGCTGCATCATAGTTGTCCCAGGATGACTCAATCGTTCATGCCAAATCATGAACTCTTTTAGATTAGTAAACTTCTGGTTTACAGTAACATGTGATTCAATAGTTTCTAATTTTGGTATAGTATATCCCAGAAGAAAGTAAAGGCAATTTTTTCAACATGGCTTTCTTATTTGAATCACAACTAGTAATATAGAGGTACTCATTGCTATCCTCATTTACTATCTCAATATGATATCCATTTCGGCGAATATCTTTAAAACTTAACAAGTTTCTTGGAGACTTGGTAGATAATAGTGTGTTATTTATTATGAATTTTGTTCCTCCAGGAAACAAAATAATAGCTCTTCCGAAGCCTTCAATCATATTGATTGAGTCAACGATTGTATTAACGCATTCTTATTTTGATATAAAATTAGTGAAATAAATTTTATTTTTTAGAATGGTATGTGAACTTGCACTATCCGCAAGGCAAATATCATCGTTATATGTCCTTACCAAAGAATGAAATACAACAAATTTGTAACCAACTAAATTATATATTCATTACATATAAATATATATGAATTAAAACACATGAAATGCACACATAACCTAGTGGTTAAGGGATTATACTTAGCACCTGGGTCATGGGTTTGAAACTCATTTGTTTCATCTTTTTCTTTTGAGGACAAATCTATGGTGCATGTTAGAGTACTGTGGTCCTACGGGGATGCATTGCCGTTAAGAGACGGTAGACCCATTCGTTTCACTAGTTTTCTGGTTGAAGAGGACAAATCTATGGTGCATGTTAGAGTACCGTGGTCCTGCGGGGATGCATTGTCGTTAAGAGACGGTAGACCCACACGGTTCACTAGTTTTCTGGTCAAATCGTCTGGTCTGATCTGATTTTAATAACAATGGTTCATGATTTAATTTTCATATATTTAAAATACTTTCACTTTGATAATTAATTAATTTTGTTAAGTTCAAATACATTACACACGATACGAAGTACAAGAAAATAACATACAATTCTTACATTATTTGATGACATTAAAACTTAAACATATAAAAATAATAAATACAACTATCAAACTCTTCCATCATTAACTAAATGACCAATATTCCCTTCATGATCCTCAAAGAAATCAGAGAGATCATAGTGAGTGGCATAACTTTTAGCATCATCCTTTGAAACAAAATTTGTTTCCTTTTTTTATCGTCTTTCTTTAATGATGCTTGGTAAAGATCAACCAAATGCCTTGGAATACGACAGTATGGGACTAATGACCATTGCCATCACAACTAAAGCATTTGTTCTCTGTTTTCTTTTCATGCCCATTATTTCTTTCTTTATTATTCCATTTCTGCTGGGATCTTTTCTTTTAAAAATGATTCTTTTTCCTTCCATAAAATTTTCTTTTACAAAAATCTTGCCATTTACCACTTCTAGGGTTATGGTTTGTCGCATTTACTTCAGGAGGTGGGGTAGCGCCTGCTGGGCATGCTTCATGATTTTTCATGAGTAGTTCATTATTTTGCTCGACAACAAGAAGATAAGAAATTAATTCAGAATATTTAGTAAAACCTCTTTCTCAATACTGCTGCAGGAGCACATTCGAGGCGTGGAAGGTTGTAAAAGTTTTTTCTAACATATCATTGTCAGTGATATCTTTCCCACATAATTTCAATCGTGAGGTAATTCGAAATATTGTTGAATTATATTCAGTTATGGATTTGAAATCTTGAAGACGCATATGTGTCCACTCATAACGGGCCCGAGGAAGTATCACCGTCTTTTGGTGATTATACATATCTTGAAGGTTTTTCCACAGATCTTCAAGATCTTTTAGTGTAAGATATTCATTTTTTAATCTTTCATTAAGATGACGACGAAGGAAGATCATCGCTTTTGCGCAATTCTGCAGGGATGCTTCATTATCAGCCTTAATGGTGTCTCAAAAACTCATTGAATTAAGATGGATTTCAGTATCCAGTGTCAATGATAAGAAATTATTACCAGACATGTTAAGTGGTACAAATTCTAATCGAGAAAAATTTGACATATTAAAAGTTTAGTACCTTGTGTCTTCAGAGCGATTTGATCAGAGCTTCGTGCTGATAACGTATTATGAAATATTGATAATAGTAGATAAATGAAGGTAGAAATTATATAAGAGTAAGAGAATAATTAAGCAAGACTAAATAATTATATACCTTTTGTGCTTATGCATAATACATTTTGCTTCGTATTCTAGAATGATTCACTTGTAATACATTATGCATAATATATTTGTTATAATTGAACTTTGATACAATAGATGATTAGATGGAGTTAGACGGTCGTTTGGCTGCAGGCTTGCAGCATTAGTGAGGTGTCGAATTGTTTTTCTTTCTTTTTTAAATTTTTTAGTAATAAAACAACACGGCCCGAATTAGATAAAATATACTTTTTGTCCCTAATCTTATATGAAAGTTTTGAAAATATCCCTATATTTTAATTTATTTCAATTTTATCTTTCAAATTTTCAATTTACATCAATTGTATCTTTATTATTAATTTTTTTTATGATTAATATTTTGTTCCAATGTTACCCCTTTCTTGGGTTGGTGTTATCATCATCCCCATCATCACATAACCCGTCTCTCTCTCTTCCCCCACCCCACCTTTGCTGGTACAATGCTACCAAATCCAACTTGTTTCCTTAATCAAATATTCAGAATAGACATTTAGTTTGATTTGGTGTAGCATTACATTTCGGGGATGCCATCTTCAAGCATAGGAATGTTTGCGGAAAAACCTCCATGGCAGAATCGCCTCCTCTGGTGACGGCCATCGGCTTGTTATGAAAAAGAAGGGCGGTTCCATTGCACATAGCGCGAGATCTCTTGGTTTTGGAAACCATGGGGCTTTGTCGAGCCTTCTAAGGGGGAGGTGCTTGGTGTCGCCGTTGGTGGCGACAGCGACAGAATAAGTGGAAACACGGTGACATTATGGGGGTCGTTGCCTATGATGTAGAATTTGGTTTTGATTTGAGGGTGTGGAGGTTGCTAATGTTGGATGGTGGAAGTAGCACGGTGTCTGCAAAGTGGGGGAAGAGAGAAAGAGCGAGGAGTCTGATGGTGGAAATAGCACGGTGTCTGCAAGGTGGGGGAAGAGAGAGAGAAAAAAGGGGAGTGTGGTAACCTGATGATGATAGTGGGGAGTAGGGGTGGCAAAACGGGCCGAATCCTCCGGCCTGACTCATCAAAACCGCCAAAAAAGCCGACCCGGGGTGGAAATTTGAACTTCCCAAAATAAAAAACCCTCCAAACCCGCGGGCTAACCAGGCGGGTTAGCAGTGTTTTACAAGCAGGGGCGTTATTGTCATTTCAAGGGGTGTATAAATGAAAAAATTTGGGTTTCACTCACATACCCTCACAATACAGCAGCGCAGCTGCTCTTACCTCTTTGTCTCTCTGAGACTCACACTTTCAACTCTAAAGTCTCATCTCCTCATACTCACTTCACTTCCCATCTTTGTCTCTCCAATTTGACGCAGTCCGCCATGTCGCCTCCTCTCCCCTTCGGCAGCACCGCAACACATGGACCCATCTTCTCGGATAATCCTCTCCCTCGGCAGCACACAGACCCAGCTCCTCGGATCATCCTCTCTCGCGGCAGCACACGACGACGCCTAACTCCTCTCCCCTTCAACGGCACATAGACCCAACTCCTCCTCTCCCGCGGCAGCTGAAGGACGAAACCAGTTCTTCCTCTCCGGCACCGCAGCACACGGACCCTGCTCTTCCTCTTCGATTGCAGGTCACGGTAAAATTTAATTACTTTGTTAATTATTTTTAGTTAAAATATATTAATTATTTATAGTTCAAAATCTATTATTTATTTATTTATAAAATCTGTTAATTGTTTATAGTTAAAATTTTGTAGTTTTATACTGAAATCTGTTAATTTTTTATTTTATAAATATTTTGATTTCTAGTTTTGTTCTACAATCTGATTGTTAATTATTTATGTTATACAAATGTTGATTTTTAGTTTTCATTTATTCTAAAATCTGTTAACATGTGTATAATGATTAGGGGTTTACATCATTGGGTTATATTGTTATTGTTATTTTTGTTTATTTTTGTTATTAAACCATAAACCTCTGAAATATTGATTATTGATTTTATGGTTGATTATTTGATTTTTTAATTATGGGTTTGTTGATTATGGTTGATTATTGGCTTATGTGTTGATTAGTAATTGCTGATTTTGGTTTTCAAAATATTGATTGTTAAAACTCTAAATTTCTAAACTGTTGATTATTAATGTTATGGTTGATTGCTAGATTATGTGTTTGCTGGTTAGAGTTTTAATGAACTGTTGTTGTTGATTAAGAATTTAGAAGATGTGGTCCAGAAAGGAAACCTCTGAAAACATGGAGGTTGTTGATGCTTGGAATGTAGCAAAACAGTCCCAAGATGCCACTCAAACTTAAAGTGCTGAAGAAACTGTTAACAAGAAAAGCAAGACAAGAACTTCTTATGATTGGAAACATTTCAAAAGAATTGCACCTGGTAAGGATGAGATCGTAAGAACTCAGTGTGATGGGTGCAAAAAGATGTTCAAAGCTAGTGGTAAAGCTTATGAGACTTCATCACTTAAGCGTCATTTGGACATGTGCGTCAAAATAAACTATAAGGATATGGGTCAAGCTTTAATTGAAATGCAAAATAAAATAGGATCACTCAAAATAGATAGCCATGTATCTCGTGAGATGTTTGTTGCTTTTGTGATTGATTTTGATGTCCCATTTTCTATGGTTGACAATAGGAAGTTTAGGAATTGGGTAAAATATATTAGTCCCAGTTTGGCCCTCATTACTAGAAATACTCTTAAGGAGGATGTGCTAAAAATTTATACAAAGGAAAGGAAAACCTTAAAAGTATTTTACTAGCCATTCCTAAGAGAATGTGTTTGACTTCTGATTTGTGGACTTCTATTACCACTGAGGGCTATTTATGTATAACTTCTCACTTTGTTGATTTGAATTGAAAGTTGCAAAGTAAAATTTTAAATTTTTTTCATATGCCTCCTCCACACATGGGATTTGAATTGTCTTCCAAAATTTTTGAGCATTTAACTGAATGGGGAATTGAGAAGAAGATTATGACT
Organism: Stylosanthes scabra; assembly: GCA_036250425.1. Lineage (NCBI taxonomy): Eukaryota > Viridiplantae > Streptophyta > Magnoliopsida > Fabales > Fabaceae > Stylosanthes > Stylosanthes scabra. Next base: position 1,896 of record JASCZI010091133.1, on the reverse strand, counting down.
CTTACTTTAGATAATGCATCTGTTAATGATACATGCCAAAATCATTTGAGACGTACTTTGGATATGCATAACTAGTTGTTGTGTGATGGAGAGTTCTTTCATATTCATTGTTCTGCCCACATATTGAATCTTATTGTGCAAGATGGATTAAAGAATGCTCATGATGCATTAGAGAGGGTGTGAAATATGTTAGGGTCAGAAAGTAGGATGATTAGGTTTAAAGAGTCTGTTTCAGCAATTCAAGATCCGAAATTCACCAATTGGTTGCATCTAGTTGTCGCTACTCGGTGGAATTCTACTTATATCATGCTTGAGAGTGCTATTAAGTATAGGAAGGCTTTTGAGTATCTAAAGGCAACTGATTATGGATACAAGCATTGTCCATCGATTGAGGAATGGGGAAGAACCGAGAGGATGACTAAATTTTTATACCCCTTTTATTAGACCACCAATCTAATTTCTGGCACTTCTTATCCTACATTAAATTTATAATTTTAGTAACAAACTTCAGCCCAACATAAAATCAATTATGGTAAGTTTATTATTTATATTTTACTACTATCATAATCCCCTTAATTTTTATTTGTAGTATAAGATAATTATTCCATTATATTCACCTATCATTTCCTTTATTTTTGTTTGTAGTGTGGTTGTAATCTATGAATAAGGAATTATTTTCCCCTATGACAGAAAAAATATTATATTATAATTTAGTGATAATCGATAATTGAAATTGTTTTTATTTTTTTTAGGGTAAAATATATATTTTTCCCCTAATGTTTTATGAAAATTTCAAAAATACTCTTATATTTTAATTTGTTTCAATTTTGTCCTATAAATTTTAAATTTGCATGAATTATATTCTTAGCTACTAATATTTTGATAATTAACCTCTTTCTTTCCAATTTTAACCCTCCCCACTAGGGGTGGCAAAGCGGGCTACCAGCCCCGCCAAAGCCCACTCCAAAATGGGGTGGGTTGGGCCCTACAATCCCACCCCATCCCGCCAAAGGGCAGGATAACGGGCTGGCGGGCCACCCGCTTGTTTTTTTGTTCTTGTATTCTACAAACTCAATTCCTAAAACCTATCCATTGTCCCTAATCCAAACTTCAGAATCCTATTTCAAAAAAGAAAAAAAACCAAAATTCCAAATATACACACACAACACAAGGTACCTAATTAAACAATTTCCATTATCAATACATACTAATTAGTTAATCAATAATTCAATATCCAAATATGCAAGTAATGCAACCATAACGGCCACAAAAAAAAAATGCAACCACAACATAATATCACATAATCACACACACATAATCTTCTTCATTGTCTAAGTCATCACCATAGATGTCCAAACATCACTTAAGTCTTAAAGTCATAAACCTTAAACCATAACAATAAGTTAAGTCATAAACCATAACAATAAGTCATAACAAAAAGCACAAATATGAAGTACTTCAAAAGACTAAAACAACAACAGATTAAATGAACATGTTTTAATTACCATTCATCAACTTCCAAATCAATGACATTTGAATCCACTCTAGAAATTGAAGCATTCCCTTGCCTTCTGTTAGACGGTAAGCACATATACTCAATACTCAAGAGGGGGGGTGAATTGAGTATATAAGTAACAATGATAAATTTTCGCGCGGAAGCTAAATTACTTTGAAAGTAAATACTTCAAGTAAATTGAACTTGTATGTTCCAAGGACTTAGGCCACTTCCTAAGTACTTACAAGGAGCTTTTACAATTTCAAAGTGCTTATGAAATATAAATGACAATGAAGTAAAAGATAAGGGATAGAGATACGATACACCAAATTTATAGTGGTTCGGCCAAACACTTGCCTACGTCCACTCTCTTCTAATCGCAATTAGAAGTTTCAACTAAC
>JASCZI010091132.1:14586-30922 GCA_036250425.1 Stylosanthes scabra | reverse complement strand
GTATTCGAATGTATGCATTGGCCCTCAAGGGAAAAACATCTCCGGATCTCTTAACAGTTCTCTCATCATCGTTTACAACACAAGTAATATTTTGATTTCTCTTCTACTTAGTTTTCGAAATTTTTACTTACAACACACTTTCTGTTTTCGATCTGATTAGCATAATTAATTAGTAGTTATTGCTTGGTCCTTTAATCCTCGAGGGATCGATACTCCACTTCACTGTGGTATATTACTTGATACGATTCGGTATACTTGCTGAGATCAAGGGTTTGCGAATCCTAGCATCATAAGTTTATATTATAAATTTTATTTTTTATATTTTATAAAATAAACGTGAATTTAACTTGTTTCTTATATCTATGTGGGAGAATCCCAAAATATTTACCTAAAAGAAATATATTAATTATTTTTTATTTTTTATAATATTTCTCAACCCAACATGCCAAGAACTAATCCATCGTAGATTAGAGCTTCGTTTAAAGGTTTGTTACTGACCAATTGATTGCTGCATATACAAGACGAGATTTGAACAATAACTATTATTTAAGCGGAATAGTGAGTTAACCACTAAATACATAAGTAGTATATCCATGTAAGTATGTAAAAAATCCCTACGCAGCGGGGATTCCCAGGGGTACCACCCCGAATAGAGACCCGAATGCAGGGCAAAATTCCTCCGAGGCAAGCGCGGGGATCCACGCCCCCAACCCCAAAATCCTCAAATAATTTAAAGTATCTAAAATATTCTTATTGATTAATTTATACAATAGATTTATTAGTCATTTCACATCTAATTATGTTGTATCATTTTATCTTTTTAGATATAATGTTAAATTTTAAATAATTAATTATTTTAGATACCAACAATGCTAGTTAACCAATAAAAATTCAGTCAACATTAACCAACAACTTAAATTAGATTTTTATTTCTTTAAGTTTCAGATGTTCTCTTTCTAAAAAATACAAAGTTGGCTGATGGTTGCTTCAGATTTCGGATGTTCTATGACTTTCATTATGGACGTTATATAAATAGTGATTATGGATGTTCTATGTTTTGTTGGCTGATTTATTGGTTTGAAAATTATTGGTTGTCTATATTTTTTCTTTAAATAAAATATATTTAAATGATGTTTCACCATATTAATTTTTTATATTATTTTTCAATTTTTATTAAAATTTCTAATAAAATCACCAAAAAAAATTTTGTGGAATGGAAAATCCGTGGAGAATGAGGAATCTGCTGGAAACGGGGACGGGGCAAAAATTCTGCCGCAGCAAAAAATGAGGCGGGGATGGGAAGAGAGTTTGGGACGGGGATGGGGATTGGAAAGGCATCACCCGCCCCCACCCCGTCCCGTCCCACCCTACCCCACCCTACCCCATTGATATCCCTATATCCAAGGGCCCTAGCAGTACCAAATAATAATATTCTTTAGTGTTTTGGAAGGTTGACATAGCTCAATAAGAATCACTTGTCTCACGGTCCGGCCCAAACTTAGAGTATGTAGAAGGCCCAAATCATATTTGATTGGATCCAAATTCTAAGGATTCATGAAAAACCAAGACAAAAAGAAAAATAGATTTTGGAAAAACTATCACTCAAAAACATTCTAAGGAAAAATATCAAAATTGGCCATGAAAAATTTGAACGCTGACAAAATTATCCATAAAAGAAAGAAACGAACTTTGTACCCATGAAAGATGGAGTCTGTTAGACAAAACTACCCGGATGTTAGTGATTCATGAACGCTGTTAACTGGCCTTCTAACGTGTCACATTAATTGCTTAGGTGGATATTTAATTACAATTTTTCATATTTTTTAATTATATTTCTAGCTAAAAAGAAAAGGGGCAATTGGAGATTTGGAGTTACTGTCAGCGTGTTTCACACTTCCACTCCCTTCCAACATTGGAACCATGCATTAGAGGAGATAACCATCCGAGTTCAGTGCTCAGTAGTGTCGAAGACAGTTGAAAAAACCTTGCGCCATTGTCGCGAGTCATCATTCTTATTCCTCCATCTCCATTTCATGGTTCATCTCATATTGGAGGTCCTTAACATTGTCATCAGCAGGTGCGTGCTTTGACGGCAATTGTTCGTGCTTCTTGTTTCTCCCTACAACGGCAACTCCTTCACCATCCATTGCTCCATCAACTGCTTCCTTACTTAATTCTTTCACTTTTTTATAAATAGGTTTTATTTGATTTATTGTTACTGTATTATTACTTGTTTGGTCTTGTTAAACATGTAGAAGAACAAGCACAAGTTTTTCTTATTTACTTTAATATCTATTGTACGATGCTCTATTTTTTGACAAGTAAAAAGTATAAAATTTTGTGGGTTGGTAAAATTTGGATTCAAATACTACTCTATTTTTCATTACCTTTTCCTGATTATTAATATTGTAAATATCAATTTGTCGGCTATAATCCTTTAATATTGTCATGTTTATTAGGGCCATGAATCTTTTTTTTTATAGATGTTAAATTTGTTTTATTGTTAACTTATTTTGTTTGTTATTACCCACAACGACACTGCCACCTCTATGTTTTTATAGATGTTTAATCTTTATGTGAAATTGGCTAGGGAATCTAAACTGCTGGGTGTTTCTGAAGAGATAACGACCACAAATCACATCACCTTGGTTATACATCATAGAAGCAGTATTGAAAGGGGATCAATCTTAGGGTTTTTAGTTTGGGGAAAATTTGAAAAGGGAAGAGAACAGGGAAGGTAGTGGAGGTAGATGAGAGAAAAAGAGTATATAATGGTGCCATAGTGGGATTCTACTTAAGTAGTTAACGTGCTAGCTGGAATCCTAAGTTAACAGTGTGATTCGGGTGAGATTTTGTGAAAATAAATTAAGTAAAGAAGGGTGAAGAAAAGAGATTAAGGGTAGGTAAACTTGTGAGGAAACACTTCTATTATAGACAAAATAAGCAACAATAGGACCAATGATGTGAAGTGATGGTGGAGAACAAGTGTAGAGACCTTAACCAATGTCACAAGAGGATGAATGAGCTTTTTAGAGTGAAAGAGGTTTGGGTAAAGTTGGGTGTCGAGTGTTCTGAGGAACACCCGAAAGGCTAGTTTTCTAGATTCTTTGGTTTTTATGATGAACAAAATGAAGAACAATGAAGAACAAGTAAAATTATGATCTACAAAGTCTTAGAGAAATTTTTGAGGATTGTTCAAGAGGCTGGAAAAACTTGGGAAAGGTTTTTTTTGAGATAAGTGATGAGTGACATATTTATAATAGCTATTTTGGAAGGAAAAAAAAAGAATGCTTTATGTTGATGAAGACATTTTGAGCAAGTTTTTTCTAACTCCCAAACTGACCATCTAAAAGGGATAAGTGTCAAAAGGTATTTTATGACTTTCTTTCCTCATTTCAAGGAATTTTATCTATATAATGGTGAAAGAGGAGAAGTTGATCTCCACAAGTTAAGGTTAGCTCATGACTTGTGACATTAGTTGAAGGGACATCTAGTTTGGTTTGTTTTTAACTAGATGACTTTCTCAACAGCTCAAATCCAACCAATCCACTTTCACCAATTTATTTCCCATAAAAAGAGAAGAGCTCAACTCCTTAAGGTGTTTCTTTGGGTTTCATCCTTTTGGCCCAACACCCATAGGAGGAACTCAACTCTTCTTCCTTGGCCATGCCTAAGGCCATCTCATAATTATTTAAATAAAACCAAATTATATTTTTGGTGTACAATCATAAGCCCCCATGCAGTCTTTGAGGGTACAAAGTGTTCCCTCAGACTGCATATTTGTATCATTATGCTCGTCAGAATGTTCAAAGCCATCGAGTGTTCTCCATCGTTGCATCTAGATGTGCTTCTTCTTTCTTTTGAAGTAACCCTTTTCAGCCCCATGTATATTGAATTGTTACTTTTGAAATCAGTTACAGGACATAACAAGAGTCCTTCAACTAGAGGCTTAAAAGGTCATATCCTCGTTTGCACATGTTTCCAATGGAAACACAAATAAAATAAAAAAAATGAATTAGAACTTACGAGGTATAATCATTTAGAAATAGTTAGAGCAATTGATACTAAAAAAATATTATTAAAAAGAAAAATAGAATTTGCCAAGCATAATGATAAACATTTGAAAGAAAATGATACTTTTCTTTTAGTCATAGCAATTTTCTAATATGGGGTTCAACACTTTTATTGTTCCAAATGTTCTGAACCTAGAATAGCATGCTATACTTTCATATCATTAAAATTGGAATGTGATACTATAAAGATATGAGAAATCAAGGGTCTTATCGAGTAAAGAATGTGATGAAAGATTTTCATACCTCTATTTTTTTTATTTCATTAGTGAACCTCTTAGTTGCTTCTTTGAGAAAGAATTTTCCTTGTCCTTCTGCAATTTTCTAAACACTTTGCTTTCTGAGTGAGGTGTTCATGACTTCAGGTGTTCCAATGTTTATTCCTTTCAATTGGTTATAGTTGTTGATACATAGTTGGAGAATAGGTATTTTTGTAAATTGAATAAGATTTGATGCTGGGTGTTCTACAGTTATTCCTTTATATTATGGATCGGTATCCTTTTAAGTGGTGGACTTTGTTATAGAGGTGTTCTCTGAGGTGGTGGCCTTTGATGTAGAGGTGTTCTTTGAGGTGATGGTCTTCGTAGAGGTGTTCTCTAAGAAACATTCTTATAAAGGTGTTCATCTCTCCAATGGAAGTATTAAGAACATCTTGAGGAAGATGACAATTCAACAAGTCCATGATTGCTTTCTTGACTTCTTTCATTAGTAGCGTTTGATGTTCCATTTTGAGATTTTTTGAAGTGATAGTACACTCTTTTTATTAAGAGCTTGCTTGATAATACATCTCATCGCCAATTTTTTTAGAGCCTCTATCAGTTGTATGTAACATGATTTTGCACATCGGCAATCATGTTTAGGAACCCTTGAAGTGGCATATGCAACAGGTGGTATGTATTCATGCAAGTGTTTGTATGATTTGTAAGTACCTCATAACTTTACTTAATTAGACCATGGCCATGATCAAAAGACTTATCCATGTATGATAAGTTTCTATGACATCTAACATGATGTATGTAGATGAGTATATGATGGAAAGATGGTAAGAAAATTCTAACCCTTCTTTGGATAGAGTAATTTTGTTGTTGAGGTCTCTTTTCACTGTAAAGAGAAGAACCGTTGTTGTGAGGAAGATTCTTGTTGAAGAGGAGTTGAGGACAATGTAAGTAGCAGCTAGCCCCCAAATAGTGTTGATGAATCGAAATAAGAACTCCAGCACGCTAGACTTTAGACGAACACCTTTAGACACCTCATCGGATGTACCTCATAGGTGTTGAATATTTGAATGATCATGGATGCATGCATGACCCTTCTCTTCAAATTATTGTATGAACTTTTTTGCAAGAAATAATGAGTCATACCCATCATAGCTATTACTTTCTCTTTTAAAAATTGAGTAGTGAACACCTCATGAATAATAAACATCCATTCAAGTCTTTTTCTCCTTGTCTTTTTGTCGGAACACCCCTTGATATTTCTTCAAAGACTAAGAACTCCTCCATGCCTTCTGAGTTTGAACTCCAAAAGTGATTGGATATTAAAGTAAATCTCATATTGTATCACTCGAGAAAATGTAGCTTAGGGTGTTCAAAATTTTTCAGAACACTGATTGGAATAAGACACATCATAGCATTGGCGGTGGTTAAGGGCAAGCTCTTCATTTCAAAATGTTCTCCGGTGTTCAACCTTTAGCTATCTTTAACAAGCTTTCAGAAGAATAATCCATTATACATAATATTCAAAGACAATGGTACCTAGCTTTCTTGAACACTCCTCAAGATAATGTTCCAGATGGGGTTCCCGTAGAACAATCGATAAGCTCTATTATCGCGTACCAGCTTTTGTCTCATCGTAAACTTGAGTGTTCTCATGGTGATATAAAGACTTGGTTGTCTCACGTTGCATGTTTGAACTCCTCCTTCGTGCTACATGGTGATCTCAACCACCTTTTCAAATTGGGTACCAAGCATTTTCTGAACTCCTAGATGCTGCACACCTTGCATATTTATGGGGGTGTTCATAGAGATATGAAAGAGACACACCTAAGTAACCTTAAGTTATTTAAATTCGGTGGTCCTTGGTTTGAGAAACCTTCTTCTAAGCTGAAGCCTCCATCCAGGTGTTCCTGAATTTGCTAGAGAATAGATCTTTTCTAAAGAATATGACTCCCTTTTCTTTGGTGTTCATGCTCTTTAGGAGAGAATTGTTGGACTTACAATTGAGTTGAACACCATCAAGGCTAAGTTAGCTGGTGTCATCTTGGAGCGAGAACAACTGGCTAGATTTGAGGAGAGTGTCCCTCCCGTGATAACTTATGATGATCTTTTGTAGCTTCTATGCTTGACAAAGTATATTCCTTTCTTTGATGCCTTTTGGCTTTGATTGTGCACCTCTTTTTGGGTGTTTGTTTGATATTATGCGCAATCCTCATTAAATTTTATTTTCCTGCTTGTGTGGACTCTTTTGAATGCACACTTTGCTTTTTGCAGGGTGAGGGTGTTGTAGCATAAGACTTTTGTTTTCTCTCCACTTTTCTGCTTGTGTGGGCATTTTTGTGGACACATTTTTCTTTTGCAGGTGGAAAGTTTTTTGTAGCAAGTGTATTTGAACACTTTGTTTTCTTTCTACTTTTTCTACTTGTATGAACACTCTTGCGTACACACATTTTATTTTTTGCAGGTAGAAAGATATTATATGAGAAGTGCATTTGAACGCTTTGTTTTCTTTCTACTTTCTTGCTTGTGTGAACACTTTTGCATACACATATTATATTTTTGCAAGTAGAAAGATGTTGTGTGATAAATGTATTTGAACATTTTTTTTTGAAGAATTAAAAATTTTCCTTCCCCACTCTTCCGTTTTGATAAGGTGCGTGGAACACCTCCTGGCCAGTTGATGGCGTCTTCTTTCACAAACCCCTTGAGGGCTTCTTCTAAGACTTTTTCTTTTTTTCTTCTTGAACACATGTTAACACCTCTTCGGTAAAGCTCCTTTTGAACAACTCTCCCTTTTGTAAGAAGTGTGTTCTGATTTCTTCCTTGACATTTTAGCTTCTGCCTTTCTTGAATATAGAACCCCAGTTGAACGAGTCAGGGTCTGGAACACCTCCTCGGTAAAACTCCTTTTGAACAACTATCCCTTTTGCTGGAAGTGGTGTTCTGATTTCTTATTCGACCTTTCAACTTCTATTTTTCTGACGGTAGAACCCCAGGTTGAACGAGTCAGGGAGGTCCCGAAACACCAAGGTATTTACATGGATTTCTGCTAATATTGTGAGTGGAGAATTAACAGCCCCAAGCTTTTCTCATGCTTCTGAATGACTTTTATAAATGCTTTGACAGTATCTTTCTGAATGTGGGGTTCCTACCCAAGTTGGTTGAACATTGATTCTACAATCCCGTGATTTCAAGAGACCTTTAGCCAATGTGTCTTTATCTAGGGGACTCCTCCATGGTGATCATCCCTTCCATTGCATCTAGTATTTCTGTTGGAACCCATGAAATAGGAACCCCTGGAATAAGAACACCTCTTGCTCCTTCCATAAACAACACACACAGCCTGAAAGGGGTAACGGAGATAGATGGATTTTTCTATTGGAACCCCTCAAGTAGAAACCCTTGGAATATGAACACTTCATTCTCCTATTATCAACGGTAAACACCTCTAGAGAGGGAGTTTCCTTCAATCTCCTCCCACCATGCTTATTGCTTCAATTATGTCATATGCTCTCTTCAAGGGTTCGGAAAAATATTTACGCTTCTCATAAAAAGGAAGATTTGAGACCCATCTTCCACGTTTCTAACGCCTTTGTACACCGACTGTGGCTTTGGGAGGGTGTCCATACAAATTTCACGATGTGCATGGAGGGTTCCTCTTCCAGGAACTTGTTTGCAAAACTCCATCACCAATCTCCCCCAGGTGTTGATTCTATTAACTCTCAGCTCAGCATACTGGGTAAATACCTTTCCTGTTAACGACTTTAGAAGCTCTCTGATCTTGAGCTCATAGTGGTTTTTCAACACCCTGAGGTAATCTAGGAATGATATGAAGTATTTTTTTTGCACTCCTTACTAGTGGTAAGAGTGTAATATTCTTCTTCCATCATTTAGTTGGGCACATGAACATGAATAATGATGCGAGTATGTACATCGGCAGCACTTCCAGCATGGGGTGTAAAGAAATTTTCCTGGGCAGGAGTTCCTCCGCCTCCTACACCCGATTCTGCTGCTCCATGTGTTCTTCTTCTTCATGGTGCTCATCGTCACTGAACGCGTCTGAGTGGTCTGTTCTCCTAAAGTGATTGTTGCTGGATTCTGCTATAGCAGCGTTGAAGTGTTCCTCCCCAGTGGAATCGCCAAATGATCCGGGTAAGATTTTGTGAAAATAAATTAAGTAAAGAAGGGTAAAGAAAAGAGATTAAGGGTAGGTAAACTTGTGAGGAAACACTTCTATTATAGGCAAAATAAGCAAAAATAGGACCAATGATGTGAAGTGATGGTAGAGAACAAGTGTAGAGACCTTAACCAATGTCACAATAGGATTTATAAGCTTTTTAGAGTGAAAGAGGTTTGGGTAAAGTTGGGTGTCGGGTGTTCTGAGGAACACCCGAAAGGCTAGTTTTCCAGATTCTTTGGTTTTTATGATGAACAAAATGAAAAACAATGAAGAACAAGTGAAATTATGATCTTCAAAGTCCTAGAGAAATTTTTGAGGATTGCTCAAGAGGCCGGAAAAATTTGGGAAAAGCTTTTTTTGAGATAAGTGATGAGTGGCATATTTATAATAGTTATTTTGGAAGGAAAAAAGAATGCTTTATGTTGATGAAGACATTTTGGGCAAGTTTTTTCTAACTTCCAAACTGACCATCTAAAAGGAGTAAGTGTCAAAAGGTGCTTTATGGCTTTCTTTCGTCATTTCAAGGAATTTTGCTATATAAGGGTGAAAGAGGAGAAGTTGATCTCCACAAGTTATGGTTAGCTCATGACTTGTGACATTAGTTGAAGGGACATCTAGTTTGGTTTGTTTTTAACTAGATGATTTTCTCTACACCTCAAACTTAACCAATCCACTTCCACCAATTTAGTTCCCACAAAAAGATAAGAGCTCAACTCCTTAGGATGTTTCTTTGGATTTCATCCTTTTGGCCCAACACGCATAAGAGGAACACTACTCTTCTTCCTTGGCCATGCCTAAGGCCATCTCTTAATTATTCAAATAAAACCAAATTATATTTTTTGTTTACAATCACAGTGTTAAAGAGATACTAACGTCCGGATAGTTTTGTGAAACAGATCCTATCTTTCATGGGTATAAAGCTCATTTTCTTCTTTTATGAATAGTTTTATCAGTGTCTAAAAATTCCGTGGCTAGTTTTGGTAGTTTTTTTCAAAATTCTATTACTAGAACTGCCAACTTATAACAAAAAAGTTTAACAACTCCTCAACGTATGATTCACTCTCTCTTGACCATAATATCCTTTATCAAAGACTCTTATGACTTGAACATTAGAGTCCACTTACCAGGATCCCGTCCCATCGGTCTTTGGAGGCAGCTAAGTTGCTGTTTCTAAGTCAAATTTTTTCATGGGTTCTCAACTTAAATAAATCTTGTATTCAAGTAATTTCTTTTAAAAATTAGAGCTATCCATGGAAGAAGAGAACCACTGGGGAAAAAAAAAAACCCACTCAAAAAGACATGATTTGAGGTTCACAGAACATAGCTAGCATTAATAAAGACATGACCCGTTAATATGGGTTGAACCCATTTTTCTATTTACCTACCAAAACGGGCTGTCTGTTCTCACAAAATTAGATCGTTGATCTCGATTAACATGGTAAAAATAGCGGGTTAAATGAGACAACTCGCAAACTAAACAAGTTGGTCTGTTTCTTTTTTTTTTTAATTTTTAAATAATACTTTATTTATATATTTTGTTTAGTTCGATTGAAAAATTTGATTTACCTAAAAAAATTTTAAGTAGTGCTACGGAACCAACATTAGAGAGCCATTAGAGAGCTAATAAATCTCATTATAAGTTATCATCCTAAACTAAAACCAATTATCGTCCGAAACCAAACACAATTTTCATCCGAAACTGTACAAAATTATCATTTGAAACTAAAACAAAATTATCATCCAAAACAAAAGCAACTTATCATCCAAAACTGTACAAAATTATCGTTCGAAACTAAACAAAATTATCATCCGAACCAAATATAACTTATCATCCGTAACCTCCTCACTACCACCACCATTACCAACGGCAGCACTACGATCACCACAGCAACAACAACCACCTCACCACCACCACTACAAAAGAAGAAGCGGTGACGAAAGGTGAGACTGCGATGGAGGGAAGAAGGAAGAGAGATAGAGACCGCGACGAAGAAGAAGAAGAAGCGGTGGCAACGCAAGGTGAGATTACAATGGAGGGAAGAAGGAAGAGAGATAGGAAACCGCGACGAAGAAGAAGAAGAAGAAGCGGTGGCGATGGCGACGCAAGGTGAGACTGCGGTGGAGAGAAGAAGGAAGAGAGATAAAAGACCACAACGAAGAAGAAGAAGAAGAAGAAGAAGCAGTGGCGACGCGGCGGTATGTAGATGTCGAAGGCGGATCTCGCCGAGAGAGAATCCTCGACGGAAAAGCCTCAGCCCTACCAGAGAGGACATTCAGCGGCGAAGGCTACCTTGGATGTTCTATCAGCTACAAAAGGATGTCTTGTTGCTATGAGCTTCTTTCTTCTTTATCTTTAAATATCGTTTCTTGTTGTGCTTTGCCATGGTGCATGGTGGAGAAGAAGAAGATGATGTATGGTGGTGAAGAAGAAGAAAAAAGGAGCGGTAGACTCAGGTTGACACTGGCTCTCAGTGATTACGTTGGAAGGGGCTCCCTATCCTTTCTCAAAAACTTATGATTTTTCAAGGTATTTTTTAAGAAGATGACATCCTTATCCCAATTTTATTTAAGTAAAAAATGAGATTTTTTATTTAATTTTTTCAAAAATAAATAAATACGTAGAAATTATTACATATAAAACTTATTAGGTAGAACAATTGGAACTTATATATTCTTTGATAGTTCTTATTATGTTGAAGAGAAAAAAAATTATTAGATAAAGAGAAATAAAATCAAATAGCCAAAATGATTGTAAGTTATCTTAAAGTTCTATATCTACACTTTAATGCAATGGTTTATAATTCTTCTTTTTATACCCTTCATTCTTATTCTCTTCACAAATAACTCTCCTTCTCTAATTTCATGTAAATATATGAGTAATCGTATGTCGATTAGCTGTAGCTCACATGGCATTATCCACTCATCGTCATAAGAGATTTCAGGTTTGATTCTCCCCTACACAATATTTATATATATATATATATATAGAGTAGTATAGTAACAATTGGAAAATCAAGTGAGGTATATGTCAGTAATGTTGTCATTATCTTCTTCAGTTACAGAATCAATTTGCGAAATAATAGCTCTTGGACTGTCCATATTCTTCCAGCTACTTCCAAAAGAGGCTTCTCCAATGAACGTTCCTCCTCTTATAATATTCTTATTGTTGTTCTCGTTCTCTTCCTCCTCATCAGCAGTTTTGATTTCTGAAATGGAATGAGTTGATATCTCTTCCTCTTGTTGGTTTTCAGGTTTAGAACTCTCTTCTTCTTCTTCACCGCTTCTTGTTGTGTCTTCATTATAATTACCTCGGTTGCTTAGATAATTCTCTAGGGCAGTGCCTTTTATTGAAGAATCACTTTTTGTGGAATGCAAAGAAGCTAAGTATTTGCTTGATGTTGAATTGTTATTGGAAAGTGACTGTTTGGCCCTTTTGTGCCAACTTTTGAGGCCTTCAGTTACACGCTCTGTGAACACAGCACTCCTCATGCCAGAGCCCATCTATCGTTTGAAAGAGAAATGATAATTTAGTATATAAAGTTAGTTTGTACGATTTATAAATACAGAAATGATTTAGAGTCCTAACTTACAAGTCTAATTATTTTTTTTAATTTTTATATAAAAAAATTTTTATATTTTTTCACGTTAAAAATTTGAGTATAGATAGTTTAAGTGGAAAACTCATGTACATAATAAAAAAAGTAAAGAAAAAAAAAGAAAACAATAAAATCTATTAGTTTGTATAATTTATAAATAATAAGAAGATTTGTATTTTCATTTTTATTTTATTTTAGTGTTTTCTATTTTTTTTATATATATATTTTTTCATAAAATTCAAAAAATAAAAATATTAAAAATAAAAATAAAAAACACAAATCAAATTCATCTTTATGCTTTGTACTAAACCTGATACTATGTGACATAATCAAAATAGAATCTATGTTATGTATGGAAAGGATGTGTATGTAAGTAGCCGTCTAATTTAAACTATAAATGATACAAGTTAACTTGATACTCCCATTAAAGGCTGGATTTGCAAGACAAAAGTACGCAAGAAAAAATGTGTTTAATTAATTACCTGAGTAACAAGTGCATAAAGGGGTAGAGTGACATAACCACAGAGGAGCTGCACAGTTACGCCCATGATAACTTCTATGGCAATGTTTTCTACTTCTCGAGTAAAGCATGACCTTGGACCGAATTCATACTGTTGTTTCTTAAACAGAAAATCATTCATCAGCATAATAAAAACTTCATCATCCATCTATTTTTCATGATTAGTAAATCAATAATAATCTTACTTAATTACTTGGTCACATAATGACTTACCCAAGTCCAGGCAAAGAATGCCAGTTGAAAGGAGTTCTGCCAAGTCCAAAAAAAAAGAGAAAAAAAGAAAGGAGTTCTCTCATCAATCACATGTATATATAAAAATATAATAATCAGCATATTTATTTATTAAACTCCAAAATCTTTCTGTTTTCTATTATTAGCCTACAAAAATGGATTGGATCATCTCAGTTTTATTTTGCAATGAATATATTCAAGTGTATTTTTTCATTATATAATTTCTTCATTCACATGTTTTATTTGGGTTATATTTAAATATTAAATTTTTCAAAAAAGTATGTAGTATTCTAAAGGTCTACATCTTGATTTTTTGTTATTATATCCAAAAGACATAAAAAAAAAAAAAAAAGCTATGCAAATTTCACATGAAACCCTCAAGAAAATACCATATAATGAAAAGACATTTTTCAAAAATTCAAATTAATAAAATGAGATATATGAATAATTATATATCTCACAAATAGTTAATATGAACTTTACTCTGTTTCATATGCACAAACCAAGCTTTGGATTCCATAATATTTAGACATGATATAGAATAAATCACCGAAAATATTTTTAAATTATTAAATTGCTAACAAAATATCTTTCAAATTGATTAACAATAGTAAATAAGGTATAACTCAAATAATGTTGTCTTCTTTCTTTAACAGATTTTTCGAGTTCGAGCCTCTTTCCTAATATACTTTTTATAAAAAAAATTGATTAACAATAAAAATAACTTTAAAATATGACAAAAATATCCATCATCAAATATATATTTTCAAAAAAATTATAAATATAAAAAATAATTAATATTTTTTTAGAGAATGAAAAAATACTTGTTTCAACTATATGATGATAGACATTATTTTTGGTGATGGTCTAATCCATTATCAATTAATAAAATAAAAAAACCCAAATAATTAGAACTCGTTAGCTATTTCCTTTATATGCACATTGAATCACCAAGTAAAAAATCATCTTGTATAAAGATTAAATCTTTAATTTTATACTTTTAAAAGACATAACAGCACTTTTAAAAAAGTAACGCTTTTATACATACTAAAATCTAATTATTCAATTTACCATCTAATGATTAAAATGAAAAATATTCAAATCAAGTCACTTTTAAAATCTTCATTATGGTATCCGCCATGATACAAAGAATATGTGTGAGAGTATCTTCTCTTTATAAAAGGAGAACAGTGATAATTCATTGCTTGACAAGTGTCTAGTATAAGTACTTGACAAGTGTCAAGCAATAAAAATAAAAGAAACTAAAATTTTGAATCTAAAATATTAAAGAGAATCTAAACAATAAATAAATCAAAACAAACAAATAAAAATTTAATTTTTCAATTACAATAATATTATAATAATAAAATTATTATTATTATTTATATATTTTAAAAATAATCCCCACTTTCCCACTATATAATAATCAATAGTAGATAGTTAAATATTTAACAAGTGTCACATTTCTTTTAATTTTTGTTTTGTATAAGGTGCATGTAGAAAATAACACGTAATAAGTCTATCACTAACCTTAAGTATTTTAGTCATTTAAATAATATCTTAAAAAATTAAAATAGATATATATATCGATTCAACAGCCCGCGCAACGCGAGGGGAGTTCTAGTTTGTATTTATGTTTGAGGGAGAGAGTTGATGAATACCTGAATAAGGATGAACTGAATTAAGTAGAGAAGCCACTCAGGTCTACCAAACCAGAAGTACTCATCGCTGGGTTTTACAAGAATTTTTCCTTTTATAACTGCCTTTTCCTTCATACTATCCACGCATATATTGGTTATAATCACTTGAAGTTTTGTCCCACCAATTACAGCAACCTTCATAAATAATAATCACATCCGAGACAATAATCTAAATTATCTTATTTAATTTAAGATTTATAAATTTATACATATATAATATTCACATTACATATTTATTATATCTAATATCTAAAATAAAATAAAATATCTAATATTACATTTTTTTACTACTTTAAACTGATTGTTTTTCTTTTATTTTCAAAATATTTTACCCAAACAATACACAAGAAATTAATAAAGGAAAGAAAGCCACAAAAGGAAAATTAATTTAACTGATGAATGCAAGGAATCATACCGCAAGGGGAATAAATGGAAGCCAGTAATGACTATAGAACTCTGCAAATTTAATTAATAAAATGAAATCACTGTTAGACATTGCCAATGTGTTTTTTTTTTTACTGTGTTTTTTTTCCTTAAAAATATATATTTGTATCATTCTTTTTGTATATATCTCTTTGTATATTTTCTGTTTGTGATATACTCTCTTTGTGTTATAATCACTTTTAATTAAAAAAAATGTATAAAAAATAGTGTATATAAATGATATTTTGATGGGGCAATGATAGTTTACCTAAAAATGTAAATTTAGTATATATATTTCTTCTCTATAAATCTGGAATATAGGAGACACAAATATATTTCGTTTAATATTTTAAATATAATAATATTACTATATGTTAAAATATAAAATATAAAATATACATTTAAAAGGTTTGAAATGTTATATGTATAGGGACAAGGCTTGTGACAAATACTGTGTCATATCATACCATGAGCAGAGAAGAATATGAAAAGTATGGAGAAAATCCAGATCCAAGACCTGAAAGACAATCAAAATTAAAGCTTAAATTCGTTGATCACATTCTTGAGTATATTAATTTAATTTATTACGCTACTTAACTATAAATGCTGATCTAGCTGAAATTAAATTGTTATTAATTAATGATAGTTCTATTTTATGTATGTTTGTTAGTACCTGATTCGAACAATCTCCTCAAAATCCTGATCATAAGTACGGGAAAGAAATTTCATGAAGTTGAAATTGCCGCCTACAGAAATATTAGCCTGAAAATTATTCATAATAAATTACATTAAAATGAATGAAGCACTTTAATTTGAAGAGTGGCATGAATTCATAGTAGTAAAGAAGTTGGTTTATAGATGATTAACTTACTGCAATGAATCCATTTCGTAGAGTGAAGTAATCATCTTTTGAGACTGAGCCATAGAATTGTCTCAGAAAACAAACCTATTAATAAGCACCTTATGGTTTTAATTAGTGACTTTCCAAGTAATCACTATTCAATAGAAATAATAGATACTTGATATCAAGAAGTGGTATTTTCATAGACAATTCTACCAAACCAATAATATACTGTAGTAACTAATTTCAGCTAAAGCTATAATAAGAGATTCTATTAAATAAATCTATTATTAATTAGTAGTGTACTCCTGCTCATTTTAAACATTATTCTCTTACTTAATTTCAAATATTTTTCTAATTAAACTTTAATTTTTTTAATTTTTAACATTTTTGAAATATTAGCTATGGAATATTGGCTTCCAAGAAATCTTTTCTATTTTTATTCATAATCTTAAATTAAATCATGACCATAATTAAAATAATAATAATTATTAAGGTGCATCATAGTTAGGTTTAGAAAATGAAATAGTCAAATTAAGTATTTAAGTTGTATTCATAAA
>JASCZI010091132.1:0-14482 GCA_036250425.1 Stylosanthes scabra | reverse complement strand
AATATATATATATATATATATATATATATATATATATATATATATATATATATATATATATAATAGTTAATTTTACACATTGTTTTTACTCAACATTATTACTTTACTATAACATAGAATTATTCTCCTTTGTCTAAAATTCCATATCAATGAAAGCAAAGTCGAATACTTAGATAATGAATCATGGTTTCAAGTGTTAAATAAAAGTAGTTTATTCTTGTTTATATTTCAAAGAGATATATATTTTTATTTATATTGGTTACGTTACATGTCCATGTAAATTAAAAATAAAATTTGCAGTTATTAAGAATTCAAATTTTATATTTTTATTGGTAAATTAACAAGGTAGCTGCCTAATAATTTTCAAATTTACTATTCAGTATTATTATTATTTACTCACCATCCAAAGTAATGGAGAATAATTACTCCAAAACTTCAAATGACGCTTCCCAACCGATGTTTGGCGTGTATATTGGAACCTACTTGAATCTGCACACAAAAGATTTAATTTAATCTATTGACTATAGTTAACATTTAAAGTAAAGAAAATTTATAATATATTTAAACCGATAGCAAAATAAAGAGGATTGGTTTCCATAACAACATTCAAACTTGACTCTTCATGCTGCCATTTTACAATTAGGTTGAGCTTAAAAAATATTTTTAAAAAAAAAGTTTAAAAGGATAAGAAATAATAACAATAATATAATAAAGCAAGAAATTAAATTAGTTACCATGAGCTATTTGGTATTCAAGTGTTTGAGTCTCGTTCTCCCATCTCTTCCATCTTCTCATCTTTCACAAATAATTAAAACAAAATGCAAAGGAGTTCGAAAAGAATTTTAGATGGCCAAAAATTTTAAGATACATATAATAGCATACTACAACAAATCCGGTAAATAGTGGCGGCATATTAACAGCGGTTGAATAAGCAGCCGCTAAATGAACATTCTCGGCGGTTTTTGCGGCGATTTACTATATTTAGCGGTTGTTTTAAAGAACTGTCGCAAAATTAGATGAGTTTAACGACAGTTGATGCAGGAACCGCCGCGGGACGAATAAATGGAAAGAATATAGCAGCGGTTGAGGTCGGAATCGCCACAAAATATATTTTTATTTATTTAACATTTTTAACTTATATTCCAATTTAGTTAAAAATTATAATAAAAGAAAATTTAGATGATAAAAATAATATTTCACGTCACTCAAATCTAATTAATTAAAAATGATAACTTTAGTTTTTATCATTAACAAAATATATTTTTTTATAAATAATAGATAAAATATAAACCACAATTTAATTAGTCATGTTAATAAAAATATCAATAATTTAATTTAAATCATATAAAATAAGGCAGAACTTGCATATTATACAAACTTCTATATATATATAATTAGTAGCACTATATGTATTGAATATTCAGTTGGCTTGGTGGAGTGAAACGCATGCTGAAGGAGCTTGGACTACCCTTTTGTTCCGGGTAGAATCTCTCCCAAAAAACTTTCAGAGTTAATTACCAAAAGAGGGAGCTTTGCGGTGCGGTTGCTAAAATCCGCCGCTAAATCTCGCGTTTCTTGTAGTGGCATTTATATAAAAAGAAACATTTACAAATATTATTTTATAGGGTAAAGTATTGTCTTCGTGCCAAAGATGTATGTTCCTAACGTTTAAAACATTCTATTTGTATCCCTAACGTTTTGAAATTGTATCAATTTTGTCCCACCGTCAACTCTATTAGTATAAATTCCAACAATTTACTCTTTCAGAAAATGTAAAATTAATTAACCAATAATTTTTTAGAAGCAATATTTACCACAATCATACTCGAACAACTAAAAAAATAATAAATTTTGGGTGAGGAAGAAGAAGTGTTACATACTTATCATATTTTGGTCTTTGTATTATGTTCATATGATTTGAAAAATAATAATAAATACGAATGAAATGGACATGTCACGATTTCAAAATGTTAGGAATACAAATAGGACGTTTTAAACATTAGGAGCATCTTTGGGAGTTATCCAAATTTAAAAAAGAAAATAATATTTTACCCTATTTTATAGATAAGTATTATCAAATAATTTAGAACATTACTCTACTTCGAGCGTTAAATGATTTGAAATATTCAATTACTGAATTAAAATTGAATTTGTTAACTTCTTTTTACAATGTAAATAAACAATCTGTTAGTGAAAATTTTTTCTATCATTTTGTGTGGAACACAGTGATTCACTGTTCTTACACTATCACATTATCACCCATTTTATACCTGAAATTTTTCTCATGTTTATGTTTTTTTTTCTTATTTTTTTTATTTACTATTTTCTTTGGAGGAGAGGAAATCAGAAAGAAAGCCTGATTCTCTGGTGAAGAATGAATGGGAAATTGTCCGTACGTGCTATATAATTACATTTTTAATTTAATTCTTTTGACTGAAATTAATTTTGTATTTGATTTTAATAGATGGTCAAATAGTTTTATACGTGCATATAATTACGTTGAACCACTGAAAGTAATTATTTTTTTATTGATCGTATGAATGATCATCTAAAAAAATAATGAGTTTGAACGAATACATAAAATGTTTTACAACGCATTAAAATGTTTTATACAATCGTCTAATCATATTTTTTTTTATCACTCACTAGGTAAATGTATAATGATGTAATTACTTTTATTGATACAATATTAAGTAATTAGATGCACTTGTAAAATTATTTTAAAATGATAATATATTAAAATTAAATTTATAATTTATTTATTGAGTCTATATACGTATATTTACTCTTCACCTTTTTCTTTTTCCTAAATCAGATACTACAATTTAGATACTTTCGAGGGATATTAATAAACATTTTCTTTTTATTTTTTCGCCTCTAAACGGTACCTTATGAGTTATGATTTATGATCATAATCTAAATTCATCTAATGCCTTTGAAATATTATTGTAAAGGTAGGAACTACAACGAAGAACTCGAACCAAATCGCCCTCTCAATAGAAACCCACTGGGTTTAGATTCAGGTTCGGGTTGAGAGTCCACCGAAATGACATCGTGCGGGAGAATCTACTGCTTCCACTATCCCTAGGTTTTATATTGCGGTCGCTCCGTCTGCGAAGCATGCCTCGTGGAGCTTCCGTTGCACTTTCGAACACGATACAGTGCTCGGTGTGTACACACCTCGTCAAGTACTCTTAGAGTAAGGACCTTCGTTTCTTACAAAAACATTGACCTTCTTAGGCTTTGCCTCTCATTATTTGCGATTAGTTAAATATAGTCAATGATCTACGATCTGCTTGTCCACGTTGGCCCTGTTAGAGCCACATGGGCCCATGAGAGTCAATCTTCGATCTGTTGCGATTTGATAAGTCAAACTAACGGAAGAATTTAATTGTACCTTTCTTCGAAGGTAAGGGACAATTAGGTATTTACAAAAGTCGAGTAATGCTAGGTACCAATAAAAATTCAGCGAACAACTTAAATTGAATGTTCTATTTCTTTAGGTTTCGAATGTTTTATTTTTTAAAAAATATCTATTGAATTATATTTATATTTAATTTTTAAAAGTTCTTGATTGGATGGTATAAGACATTATGTTTTTAACGTTTTGGATAGGGCTGCCAAACAGGCGGACCTGACCCATTTAGGCCCGGCCCGTTTAGCCCATGGGTTAAATAGGCTAGCTCGTTTAAGCCCGTTTTTATACGGGCTATAATTTTCTAACCCGACCCATTTATGGCCAGCACGACAGGTAAAAGGGCGGGCCTGTTTAATTAATCAATTAATTTTTTTTAAATATAAACAAAAAATTAATTTTTAATTTTAAAAATATTTTTAATTTAAAAAATTATTTTTACAAAAAAATTACCTTATTTTAGTAAAAAACGTTAGAAAGATAAAATATTTTAGTTGAAAAATCGGATTTTCGGGTCGAAAAAGAGAAAATATGAAAAAATGCTATTTTTTAAAAAAAAAGATTAAAATAAATAAACGGACTAGCCCGTTTAACCCACGGGTGAGCCCATTTAACCCAAATTTTTTTCGGGTTAAACGGGCCGAATTTTAAACGGTCCGGGTTCAATGACAAAAGCCCGCCTATTTAGACGACGGATAAACGGGCTAGCCCAACGGGTTTAGCCCATTTTAACGGTCCTAATTTTGAATGTTCTCTTTTTAGATTTGATTTGTTAGATGATTTGTTGGTTAGAAAAAATATTGATTACCTATAGTTTTACTGTTAATAGGATCTAATTACAGATTTAAAAATAGTATATAGGGGTTCAATTAAAAGGAAAAAATTATAGGTGTCTAACTGAAAATTTAGTGAAACTATATAGACTAATTAAACTTAATAATAGAAAATTCACACTTTATAAAATTATTTTTTTAACGATTACTGTTAATAGGGTCTAATTACAAATTTAAAAATAATATATAGGGATTCAATTAAAAGAAAAAATTATAGGTGTTTAACTGAAAATTTAGTGAAATTATATAGACTAATTAAACCTAATAATAAATTCAAAATTACTTGAATATTACCCTAAAATAAGAGGTCATGAATTCTAACTCTTATATTTAACAAAATATTTCTCTTATAAGTTATATAAGATGAAAAATATTTTTTAAAAAGTTCGTGTATTAACTCTTCCTATTAATTTTTTTTTTTTTACAAGTTTCCAAGTGTAATGCTCGGTCCTCCTATAAATTGAAGTTCTGGGAAAATAGATCACTTTGTGAGGTGGAAGCATGGAAAATTGTTTCCCAAGTGATACCTATTACGTAATGTATGAGAATTTCAACAGGAAAAAGTCCATGTACGGTACACTGTAATCTAAGAGTGCGTAAAGTGAAAACCGTTATATGTCTCGGATAATTTAACGAGGAATTCCTCATTTTTAAAATTCTTTATTTTAACTTTGAGATAAAACATATTATTTATATTTAAAAATGTTGTTATTTTTTAAATTATTATTTTTTCTATCCTCATTAAAGTAGTTATATATATATATATATATATACTTGATTTTTTTAAGGTATTTCATAGTTAGACAAATTGAAAACTAATATAGTGTGATTTGATCTCTATTTAAAAATATACAAAATGTGATTCGAATCTCTAATATTTATTTAAAATAAATAATTACTAGACTACTAAATTAACTCAAGTTTGTTTCAATTATATATTTATTCTATTATTCTAGGATTACACCATAATTATAAAATTTTGTACTCTTATAAAAAGAAGAAAATTGATGTAACAAATTAATTATTAGATTTCAAGAATTTAGTTTTTCCTTAAAAAATTCAATTAACGCTAAAAAAAATATAAATATAATGTTGCTAGATAATCCTTAATATTTATATAAAATGACCTTATTACTTGGATAAGATAAATAAACTAAAATTAGAATGAAAAACAATAGAAAAAAACGTTATTTCCATATTTCACGAAATTTCAAATACATAGAAATTCAAATTCTTCAATTGAATTTCATTAATTGCGAAAAGGTTGAAGCTAATATATGTGTCATAATTAGGTTATTAATAATTTAGAAAAATTTTATAAAAATGTAAAATTTTGCATTTTTAATATTTTTTTATTATACATGAATAAGGCTATATTAAATTACTTCCGTTAAATTAGTTTGTTTTATTTTTTTATTGGTATAGTTGACTTTCTCTCATTATTAAATCTTCTCATAATTTGCACCAAAAAAAAAAAAAATCTTCTCATCATAGTGAAACTTGAAATTCCTTATTTTATTACGAAATTGAAATCATTTTTGTTAGAATTCCTTACATTTTATAAATTCTTTTAATTAAATATATACATGATTTTTTACTGAAAAAAATTTAAATAATTACTAATATTAGTTTTCTTCCTTTAATTATTGCTACTCCAATTTAACTAGAATACAATAAATTCGACAGATAACGATAGTTATTTAGTAATAATTTCTGTCAATTGCCGTTAAATGAGATATTCGGATCGTTATTGTGGTGGTTAAATATAGAATTGTCATATATTCATTTTGCAGCGGTTTGAGCACTAACACCGCTAAAACTGATTTTTTTTTGTGATGTTTGGGGCCAAATAATAATTTCAAGCGATTGAATTTAATAGTTAGAGTAAATGATATACCTTCGCCATTCCAAGGCACATTGTAAGCGTGCAGTATAAGATATGAAAAACTGCCAGAAATACGATGAAGATATTTAATTGTTGGATTGCATCGTTTGATATCAGACTAACCATGCCCTGCACCGTGCCCCTCAAATCATCAATAATAATAATAATAATAATAATAATAACTGTGATGATAATTATACATATATATTTTATTCATATATTAATATATAATGCCAATTGTCAACGCCATTTGTTGTATATGAAAGCTAATAAAGTCAATGCCATTTGTTGTTTAATGAAGGAAAAAGACTTTTTAAGACAATGGAGTATTAATATTAGTAGGAGGAGTGATATAATTTGTGTCTTTAAATATATACGAAATATAATAGATTAATCATTATTTGTCTTGGATCTAAATTTTATTTAAAAATCTATCATTGGTTTTTTTTTTTAGTAAATCTGTCACTATTTAATAACTTACCCATTCCAATTATTTATGTTCTTTTTCAGTTTATGGGTGAGATCCACTTATTCCTTAGTTGTTAACTAATAATAATAATAATAATAATAATAATAATATCGTTATTATTTAAAAAAATTATGGAATCAATATATAATTTGATCGCCATACGAGTAATATATATTGGATAATAATGCACCTCCTTCTTTTAAAAAAAATAATTTGATCGCCATACGAGTATATATATTGGATTAAAGAGATTTTTCTTATTAATTAAGATGTTAAAACAGTAAAAGTGAAAGATATTATAGAGATTATTGTCAAAAAAAAATATTATAGAGATTGTTAATTATTTTAAATAAGAGTAAAAGTATGTCACCAAAAAAATAAGAGTAAAAGTAGTAAATTGGTGTCATGTAATTCTATATGGCGAAATAATAAAATTTATAAACATATTATTTAAAATTAAAAATGCCATGCAATAATAATATAATATTTTAATTTGGAGTAATATAATTAAAATCACTTTAATCAAAATTTAGTTTCTCTCACCTTTGCTTCACAATAGTTGACCTTGTTTGCAGTTGCATTGAATGAACGGCCTCCTTCTTCTTCTTCGCCAAAGTCTGAAGCTACTTCTTCTGTTAAGCTCCTCATCAATGGTGGATCTCTACATGGTAGGAAAGAATTTGCCACACCCTCTCTCACACAGATTTTGGATAACGGTATTTGTTGCGATATTGTCAGAAGAAACGACATGAACCCATATTTTATCATCTCTATTTAAAAAAAAAAATATGATTTTCATCAAAACAATAATATAATATTTGTTTAGTAAGAATTTAATAATAATAATATGTTCAGCGCAATATGTTATTAAGAAATTCTTTATCTTCATATATATATATATATATATATATATATATATATATATAAAAGACTATCTAACAATAAAAGTTAGGTGCAACTATATATTATAGACCAACCTGTTTTGGTCTTAGCCAAAGCCTTCCCTAGGGACCTTCTATTCTTTTTCTTCAAAACCTGAAGCATGATTGAAGATGAGTATTAGATTCCAAGTTTATTTGTTTATTTATTTATTTTTGTAAGATATTAATTATATAATAATTCAAGTGTTTTTTCATCCGTTTAAGACTTTGAAAAAAAATAATTTTATGATATGATATAAAAAATTCTTATAACCAAAAATTCTAGAGTAGTCTGTACATCCAAAAATAACCTTTATACAAAAAAATATGTTAAATATATAATTATTCATTTGTCTTTTCAAATATTTTAAATTTTTGGAAAAAATGTTTTATGTTAAATTAAATAATCCTGAATTTCGAAAAAAGAAAAGGAGAGAAAGTATAATTTCTAATATTTTGGTATATAAGTTAATAATTCCACATATAAGTATAACTTGATAAAAGACAATATTATTATTATTACCGCACTCAATTTATGAAGACCAACTTCAATGGACAAAGATAGTAAAATAAAGAAGAAAGAACAGATTGAGACAGCCCATGTTGGTGTTTCTTCAAGGCTTCTTTGCTCTTCTTGTTCCCCCGCCGCCATGGTGATGATGATGATGAGTTCTTCCTTCTTCGAAGAAGATCTTCTTCTTCTTCTCTTCTAATCTCTTTATCCCTTGAGACAAGAAAAGAGAACAATTCGTTGTTTGTGTAGTGTTTGGGCATTTATGATGATGGTTATACCCTAATGCAAATGGAGGAGGGTTAGTCTCAACGTGGAGGCTTGATGATGATTTTATAGAGAAGAGTGCTTTGATTGTGTTAGCTAGTCACAATATAATATCGGAAATAAAGTCATCACCTAAAGTTAATTGGCCCTACATTATTAATTAGGTAGTGGATGCATGGGAAGGAAATTAAATTAAATTAAATTAAATTAAATTAAATTAAATTAATAAACTATTTCTAGATGCTACCTCATATGCTCCCTATTTTGTTTTTAGTAAATGTACTTCATTTGTTTGCACTATCATAATAATGTACTTTATTAATTATAAAAAAATTTTAACTACTAATATAAAAATATTCTTATTGATCCATTTTTGACTTGTTTATGTTAAACAAAAACCTCCAAACACAAAATAATGTGAAAAGTCAGACACAATTAATTTTATATAAAATTAATATTTTATGTATATTAAATAATAATTTAATTAAACTAATAATTTTTAATATACAAGTAACGTTATCAACTATATATGGCGGTGGAGTAAATATTATTCTAATCAAGTTGAACGAAACTTCCAATATAAAGGAAGTTGTTTTGACTAAAACAAAGATTATGTGTTGGCATTAGCCAAAAGTCAATACGTGCGTAAAATTAAAATTTAAAATGATTTAACAATTTGAGTTTTAACTCTACCTACATCATTCAGAAGCTGTAGTAGATGAACTTCTTCAATATTCATATATAATTTTCCTTTTTTTGCCCTTTCTTTTCGTATTTTTAATTTTCCTGTAACTAGGAACCGTACGTATATGGCTTGTTTTTATCATTTTATGAAGAGTTGGTAGCAATTAGCAAATACTTCGTCACTTATTTATTTATTTATTTATTTTTTATATACAAGTCTTCATATGTTCTTATCAATTATATCGAGTCTTTATCATATGGTAGATGATTATTATTTATGATTTATGATATTCATGTACGTATACGTAATTACGTATCACGCCGTAAATAATTTTTTATGAGGGACGTACGGACGTTGCAGAAGACATAATCATTTTAAAAATGAAAGTCAAATGTTTTACTTTAATATGATTAAAGAATCTTCATAATAAAAAACTTCTTTTCTTTTCAAAATCAATTTTATATTTTTCATTTCTAATATAATTAATTAATATTAATTTTAAAACGATATTTTAATTTTTTATTTAAAAAAATTAGGAAAAAGATGTTTTAGTGTAACATATACCATATAATATATATTTGTAAAAGAAAAAAAAATCTACAAATACCTAGCTAGTGAAGCTTTAGTTAATGTCATTATTATGATTTCTACCGCGCGCAATAATAAATCCAGTAGTTTAAATTAAATTATAAAATACTTATTATGTCTTAATGTTATGATTTTTACTGTAATCATAAATCTCTGAAGTTAATTTAAAAAAAAAAACTTATTATTATATATATCTTTTATTTGAATAATATATATTATAGTAGCAAAATAACAATAAACTCTTTAACGCATAATAAATTGGATTATCATAATGCAATTATTTCCGGCCATAATAATAACTAATTAGTTCAAATTTTTAATATATCAATATAAACAGTGAATCTTAAGGAACATTCTAGTATAAATCATGAATTTCAGAGACTAAAATGAAATTAAGTTATATATATATGGTCTATCAAATGTCAAGTGTATTATAGAAACTCCTAACATTTGTAAATTGTTTTTCAAAAACCCTTAAATGTTCAATTTCATTCAATTATTTTAGATTGAGTTAATTTAGAGTAATTTTGATATGAATGGAAAATATGAAAGTTAGAATTGAATAAAATTATATATTAGAAGTATTTTTGAAAAAAATTACAAAAATTTCGTAAAAAAAAAAGACTTTACCATAGATTAATTATAATTACGTAGCCACATCGATCTGGATAACAATTAATGCTTTATTAGCGTCTTTTAAATTCATTCTACATTGCATACCAAAGTTTTGTTTTATTTTCCTTTTAATTAATAATCACATCACCAACGTTTGGACTTTGGAATAAAGAATGACTTTTGAATAATAAAAGCTTTTAACAAAGACTTGCCTATCTTCAAATGAGAGAGGGAGTTGTGTAATTGCGATACTAGAAACATGATATTATTATCATTGCGCAACTCAAACTGTGATCCACATGAATTTCAGGGACAAGGCTAAACAGAAATTAAAACTCATGTAGATGAAAGAGGAAGAAGGATCATTCAGAGGAGAACAGCTGCAGCGCCTTACATTGTGGAGATAGTTGATGAAGATGCTGAATTGGAGGAAGACAAGTCTTCACAGGAAAGGTTTGTGGAGAGATGATAGCAGTAAAATCTCTTATAAGCTAGAATTGAGGAATTAAAGGAAAATTAGGAAAGATGAGAGAAATTAGGGAGAAGAAAGAATCTCCAAAGGAACCAAAAGAGAAAAGAAATAATGATTTCATTCATAATATGCTTCATTGAGTACATTGATTACCTACTATTTATATTAAAATACAAACTTTTTATATTATTCTAAGAATTAGGGTGAGTTTGGTAAAGCTTTTCATAGGCGTACTTGTGCTTTTAAAAAGCACAAATCGTTTTGTATTTGGTAAATAAAAAAGACGACATGTTGTGCTTGCAGCTTTTAAAAGATAGGGGTGCTTTTGAAAGTACCTGAAAGGAAGCTTTTCAAAGATGGCCTGTGCCTATCAAAATTGAAAAGTCCTATATAACCCTATTTATTAATAAATATCCACATTCATTATTACATTTATATCTGTTATGGTCATTTTAAATTTTAAAGCTATTTTACCAAACACAATTATTATTGCTTGTGCTTATTAAAAGATCATTTTAATTTGATTTTAACAAACACATATGCTACGGCTTTTAAAAAGCTATCTTTTAAAAGACAATTTTCATAAGTTACTTTCGAAAAGTAAAAGCTTTACCAAATCCACCTTTACTCTAAATGGGTTTTAAGCCCACACCTATACATGTATCAAGAGATCTTACATATGTAACGGGACTTCTGAATGAACCAGCCTTATTTATTGGGGATTTTAATTATATAATATCACAAGAAGAAAAAGATAGTCTACACACCCACAATCTCAGAGCCAAATCATATCATTTAGAGAATTCTTGGATGCTAATGCTTTAGTGGATATAGAGCTAAAAGGAGCTAAGTACACGTGCTTTAGTAACCCAAGAAATGGTTTCATAATAAGGGAAAGATTGGACAGAGCAATGGCAAATTGGGAATGGAGTCAGGAATTTCAGAATGCAAAACTCACTGCACTCCCAGCAGTAAGCTCCGACCACACACCAATCATTTTGGAACTGGATCCTCGTAAGAAAACAGAGAAGCATTTCAAGTTTGAGAAATTTTGGACAGAGCATAATGACTGCCAAAACAGAGTTAGAAATGGTTGGAATCAAGCACAAGCTCAAGATGGGAACATAAGGAAGTCTGTTTTAGCTAGAATTGATTCTTGCAAAGGAGAGTTATCTAAATGGAGCAAAGTAACTTTTAAACGTATGGACAAAGAAATTGAGAGACTCAAAAATATCCTCAAGAAACTACAGCAAGAAACTCTTACTTCGGATACACAACAACAGATTCAGGATATAAAGGTGGAATTAACCAAGTTGTGGCAGCAAGAGGAACAATTCTAGGGACAACGATCTAGAATTAAATGGCTACGCATGGGGGATAGAAATATTGTGTTCTTTCACGCTACAACAATTCAAGGTATAGATAGGAAAAACATCACTAAGCTGAAAAGTCTAAATGGCACATGGGTGGAAGGTGATGAAAACATTATTGAACTTGCTGTGAAACATTCTCAGCATTTGTTTGAGTCAAAAGGGTGTACAGGATTACATGATTGCATTCAGAAAATATCTACATGGATAACTCTAACCATGAATGAACAATTACTAGCTAAGGTAACTGAGGTTGAAGTAAGAGATGCAGTTTTTGCTATGGGAGCTCTCAAAGCACCTGGGCCATACGGTTTAAATGGCTTATTCTACCAAAATCATTGGTAGGACATAAAGAATGAGGTATGTATGATGATTAAATGCTTATTTAAGGATGGGGTTTTACCTTATAGTTTTGGGGAAACTAATTTAGTCTTAATTCCTAAAGTCAAAAATCCTGAAACTTTAAACTAATTAAGACCCATTAGCTACTGCAATTTCATTTATAAAATTATATCTAAATTAATGGTCAATAGGTTTAGATGTATAATAGACAAGGTAGTATCACCTATACAGAGTGCTTTTGAAGGAGGTAGATTAATACATGATAATATAGTTATAGTGCGGGAAATTTTCCAAACCTTAAATAGGAAGGGGAGGCGAGCTTCTGAAAATTTAGCTGTTAAAATAGATATGAAAAAAGCCAACAATAGATTAGAATGGGATTTGCTAGAGTGTGTCTTACATTTTTTTGGTTTTAATCCTCATTGGGTTAAAATTTTAATAGAATGTGTTAGAAATGTGAATTACAAGCTTAAGCTTAATGGTCTCACATCTAGGAATATTTCTCCTCAGTGTGGTCTTAGGCAAGGTGACTGATAAACCCATATTTAATGATTGAATATATGTTATAATTAAAGGGTTTATCAACAAAAATCATACAATTGCTTGTGAATATTGATAGACCCATATTTGATGATGATAGATTATGTGCTGTAAATGAAGGGTTTATCAACCAAAAATTCACACAATTACTTGTGAATAGCCGTGATTTCAAACCTTTGCTTCTATGCAATCCATAGATGAATACATGTTAACTTAGCCTTAGAAGTAGTGGAAAATTGTTAAATCTCATGCCACTTGATGCTTTGATGTGTTTGTTAATGCATTTAAGGTTTTTAGGGATCGAGAAAGGCATAGAGAAGGCTAAGGAAGACATTAGAAGCAAAGGAGTCACGAGAGGAAGCCAAGAAGTGAGAAATTTGGGACGGTCCCCTCGTGCGTCCTCACGTGTCCTTGAGAGCAATTTGGGACGGAGTCTACCTAGACACGCGCGATCGCACGGTCCCCTCGTGCGCCCGCGCAGGTACAAAGTCAAAGCTGCACACTTTGTTAACCGTGCGACCGCACGGTGAATCGCCTGACCGCACAGCACCGTCTGGCAGAATCAAAATTAAGGCTAAAATTGAAATTTCAAGTTTCCGTGTCAGGTTCAAGCCTCTTTGAAGGCCCAATTTCGACTTATACGAGAGAGAACAGCTGAAACACAAGGCACCAATTTTCATTAGGATCAATTTAGAATTTTAGATAGTTTTTAAGAGAGGTTTTTGGGAGAGTTCTCCATTTCTCTCATTTTCTCTCTTCTATTTCATAGTTGTTCTTCATTTCTTCACCAATTTCCAGCTCTCACTAGCCAAACTCTTAGTTAATTTCAGTGATTGAATGCTTATTAATTGATATTCTTGTCTAATTAATGCAATCTTTGTAAATCACAATTACATATGCATGCCAAGTTTGTGTAATTAGGTTTTGATGAATGACAACCATTGTGAAGATGATTAACAACAATCAAAGGATTGAGGATTCAATTGAAAGCAAACAACAACAACAACGAGAAGACCAAGTCCACAAAGATTGAAGACCTTCTTAGTGTCTAGGACTTAGGTAATAAATATTGTCAAGAACCAAATTCAATATCTCTCTCACACACTCACTAAAATTTGTTTTTAAAGAAACGGTTTTACAAAATCTTAAGCCGTACAATAGCCGTACAAGTTTTCAAACTTGTTTTACATGCTACATTTAGGTAGGAATCAAGTTTAAGTGTTTTGATATTGATTCTTACATGTTAAAAACATTTAAAAGGCATAAAACCATCAGGTAATCGATTACCAAAGGTTGATAATCGATTATCAAGTGTTTGAAAACGTTTTCTTGGTCAAAAACCTAAGATAATCGATTATCAAGGGTGGATAATCGATTATCAGAGTTATGTAATCGATTATCATGGTATATAATCGATTATCAGGGTTTGAAATTCAAAATTCAGTCACAACGGCTATATGATATTCGATTACCATGTATGATAATCGATTATCTGAAGCTAAAAACAAGAAAAACGGCTAGTTTGACAAAATGATTTGATTCCATTCACACCCCAACGGCTCTAATGTTT
>JASCZI010091131.1:4241-19468 GCA_036250425.1 Stylosanthes scabra | reverse complement strand
ATTTGTAATTTAGGCTAAGCAAGTCAAGTCATGAAAAAAAAAAAAAAAAAAAACCTAAGCAAGTCAAGTCAAGTGAGAGAGTAAAACAATGGCTATTACTTTTCATTATCGTTCATTAATAAATAAATAATTGCAATTCAAAGTAAAATTCAAATATTTATTATTTAAATAAATTAATAAACTAACAATAAAATCAATTCAAATTGATTATTTTTATATAGTTATGATTGTTAGTTGATATAAGCTATTTATGATAAGCTAGTTAGTCATCTACCCGTAGTTAGAATGTTGTTAGCGTTAGTTAGCTTTAACTATAGTTAGGTAGCTGAATTTGTTAATTAGTTAAGCTTAGTTAATTAGATGAAATTAACTCCTTTAAATAATTCACACTTGTGACTATTCATTCTTTCTTCATTATCGTTCATTAATAAAGGGTGTTCAAGTGTTCAACTTATTAACTAGACCGAGTTGTCGAGCAAAGGGCACCCCAATGTCTAGAAAGAGACTAAACGTCTAAATTGCTCACAAAGAATTTTAGATGGGCATATCACTCTCTGATACATTTCTAATAAATTTCTATTCGTCTTCAAGAATGACTCTTAGGCTTGTTGGACAAATTGATTCTTTCGCTGTTGCTGCTTTCAGTTGAGTTTTTAATATATACTCTAGAAAAATAAGAGCCTGTTTGAATGTCATTATTTGGCTAAATAAAGATCTTTTTATATTTTTTAATGTGTTTAAATAATTTTTAATAGTAAAAGTAAAAGTACTAATAAAATTAGAAAAATATATTTTTTCAGAAGATGTTTTTTACATTTTTTTTAAAAGATCTTTTATACTTGGAAAAAAGATGTTTTTAACATAGTAAATAAAAAAAGTACTTTTACATTGTTGTATCCAAACATAATTGATAAATAAAAAGATATTATTATATTAGAAATATTACTATAAAATAAAAAGGCAAATATCGTTTTTGTCCTTAACGTTTTGGGTAAGCCGTAAAAATATCTCTAATGTTTAAAACGTTCTAAAGATGTTCCTAATGTTTAAAACATTCTGTTTGTATCCCTAATATTTTAAAATTGTATCAATCTTGTTCCATCATCTACTTTATTAGAATAAATTCTAATAATATATTTTTTTAAATGCAAAATTAATTAACCAATAATTTTCTAGATACAATTTTTACCATAAGTTAAGCACACTCGAACAACTAAAAAATGGTAATGTTTGAATGATGAAGATGAAATATTATGTGCTTTTCTTCTTTTATTCTTTGTGTTACGTTCGTACAATAAAGTAATAAATAATAATAAATACGAATAAAATGGACATGTCACTTATAATATTTTGGTGTTATAAACAAACATATATGTATATGATTTTGTTAGTAATTTTTAATATTATTTAACAGTGAGACAAAATTAATACGGTTTCAAAAAGTTAAGGACACAATTACACAAATAAAACACTTTAAATGTTAGAAATATATTTAGGACTTACTTCAAATATCATGGAAAAAAACGATATTTTAATCTAAAATAAATTAGTTTTTTTTCAAAATATAAAAGGATCACTGAAGAATAACTTACAGAAAATTATTGAGAAAATGACAAATATCTTCCTAACTTTTTATTAGGAAGACAAATGAGTCCCTTATTAAATTTAATTACAAACAGGTTCATAATTTTGGTAAACCGGAGACACATAAATCCCTTCTTATAGCGAATTCAAAAACTATTGCTAGAGAGACCTATGTCCTATGTATCATTAAGTAAAAAGCTTACTTATAATTTAATTTGGTGCGAGGTTTATATGTATTCGGAATAAAATATCAGAAACTTATTTGTCTTTTTTTCTATTGAAATCAATAGGGTTCAATTTAAAAATAGATGGGAACAAATTGAGTGTTTATTAATAAAGAAATTATTTGACTCTTTATATAAAAAGTGTTACTCATCATAATTAATATTTATTATTACAGTAGTTAAAATTAAATATACATAAAATGTTATCATAGTTTGTTCTGTAAGAACAAGAGTAGTATTGTAACTTGTAATAAATTTCTCAAAATTAAGAATTATTTGATTCCTTTTAGAATAAACATTAAACATGGTAAAAAAAAAATGTATATATACTAAGTATTTCTGGCTAGTGAAGTTGCTGGCTGCTACAAGAACCTGGGTTCCCAGGTTCTTGGGAAATTATATTGCAATTATTACTATTAGCAAGTCAATGAATTTGTCGTTTAATAAGCTAGATAAGCCAGAGTGAAGTCAACTCAACAAGCTAAGCGTGTGTCCATGAACGCGTTTTAGACTTCTATTCTATTCTATCAGTGGAGTGATGCCTCAGCCATCCAAGTTTCAAAGGAAAAAAAAATTTAATTATTTTGTTAGTATTTATAATTTCACTAAAATTTTAATTAAGTTTATATATATATAATTGAGTCTTTATATTATTTTTAAATTTATAATTAGATTCTTATTAATAATAAATATTAAAAGAAAATATTTATAAAATGTGAATTTTCTATTATTCTCCTATATTGCACTTTACGTAAGGCTTATACTCATTTAAATATATTTTTTATTTACCTTTTTCATCAATATTATTTGAAAATATTTTCAACTTGCATAAATCAAAATTACATATCTTTAGGAAGCTTAAAGTATGTTAAAAAAGAGAAAGAATATTTATTTTATCATTTTAAAATAGAGAGAAATGTTATATTTAATGAATTATTAATCATTAGTTTTTATGATATCTTCAATTTAGAGAGGAAATCTTTCGTTAATTTTAACGTTTTCGTCATGATATATAGAAACCTAATTACAAAATTTAAAACGATATAGAGATCTAATTAAAAGGAAAAAAAATATAAGGACCTAATTGAAAATTTTATGAAATTATAGGACCTATGAACTAATTTAAATGGAGAAAAATAACAAATTTCACATTATTAAGAGTGTCCATGATTTAACAAGAATTCCAATAAATACTAATTATTTTAAACATTCTATGACAGAAAATTTATTAAAAGGAATAAAAATCTTTTAATTCGGATATAAATAAAATTTAATTTCCATGCACAGTTAGTGCAAGAAATTTTTATATATATATTTAATCATGTGTTACTAAATCATCAAAAATAATTAATTTCCAAACTCACTATTTCTAAAGGTATATAAATGTATGAATTTTATTAGATGGCTGTATAAAACACTTTACACTATTAATGTATCAAATTTAAACTTATATAAAAATAGGAAAGAACAAAATAAAAAAAAAAACACACATAAGATTGAGCAAAAATAAATTAGTATAATCTCTTTAGAATTTTAGAATAAATGAATCTATTTATTGTCACACAATTTTATAGTAAAATTATCTATTTACTACTAACTCTTAAATTTAGTTTATTATAGATACTCCTTATTTTTCCGAATAATTAAACCCTTTGATTTAAATATTAGTAGCTACACAGTAAATGACTTAATACTAATAATGTAATTTATTGTAAGCAGAAAGCTTATAGATTCAACCTTCGTCAAATTCAACTTATTAACATTACTAATACGTGTTACTTCTCTAGGAAATTTTTATAAGAATATAATTTCTATGTACTTTAAGTGTAAAAGAGTATACATATATATCTAATTAGATGTTATCATATTATAAAAAATAATTAATTTTTAAGTTTATTATTTTTAAAATTATATAAATATAGGATTGAATGGTTATGTTAAATCGTCAGTACATTAAAATTAAATTTTTTGTAATACTATAATAACCTTGAAACTCATTTCTAAATAAACAGCTTTCCAATCATCATAATCAATTCATCATCATCACCATTATTATTATTATTATTATTATTATTATTATTATTATTATTATTATTATTATTATTATTATTATTATTATTATTATTATTATCCCTACAGAATAAAACTATTGGATGGAATAGTTATATTAGTTAGTTTAACATTAAATTAAAGATTATATTTAATAGTATGTTAAATATTATTATCTTGTTATATATATATATAATTAGTTTTTCATCTAATTACTACAATCTAATTAAAAATATCTTTGAAATACCAAACTATTCTAATATAATGAAAAATAAATTAGTATAGTATATTTAGAATTTCAGGACAAAATGACAAATGATTCCATGAATCTTTTATTACACACGTCATGCTCATAGATATTTCTTGAGTATGCTTGGCTGAAAATGTTACATTTCCTGCTCACTCAAGATCTTTTAATATTTTAAAATATTTTTTAATTCTATTTAAAACTTACAATTAAATGAAAATGCTAAGAAATCAATATTTTTAAAAGAAAAAATAGAGAATTGTTAGTGTTTACTTAAATACAAGACAAATAGTCACAAAAAAATATAAGACAAATATATTTTTAAAAAGTTAGCCACATTAATTAAAAATAATATTAGGTGTACATTGATTTTTTTTAATTAAGTTCAATTAAATTATTATTTTTATGTTAAATAAAAAATAATTTCAATGTTAAATGACAAAAAAATAATATATAATCTTTTTTATTTAATATTGAAATTTTTTTTATTTTATATAAAATAAATAATTTAATTAAATTTTGTTAGACAAAATAAATATATATATGTGGATTTTTAGATTGATTAACATTACTGTAAGTACAAGAGGATTGTAATAAATTTCTCGGTAATTATACTGCAATTAACAAGTCTATGAAGTTGTCGTTTAGGCTAAGCAAGTCAAGTCGTGAAAAAAGAAAAAAAAAAAACAAAAAATGAACTAAGCACGGGTGTGTATGGATTGGATACTATTGGCAACTCCGTGATAAAATATCGAATCTGAGCCGAAAATTTGCTCCTATCCAATCCACACAACTATCGGATCTAATTTGATTTGCACGGTAAAAAAATAGGGATTGCGGATGTTATGTGGCAATCACATATTGGCAGATTTGCATATATATATATATATATATACATGTTTTTATGATTTTTTATCAATTTATTTGAATGTATGTTTGGAATTTTTAAGTTTTGTTATTTTGAGTTTGTTAATTTAATATTATATAAGAAAATAAGTTAAAAAATGACTTTATATTATTATATTTTTCGTTTTTCTTCCTTAAAATTAGTTTTTTTAATGCTTTTATGTTTTCAATTTATGGATCCGCAATCCGATCTGACATCTAAATGTGTGGATCGGAGGTTAAAAGTTCGAATCTCTTATTCGACTCGATGAAATTTGTGTAAAATCGAATCGAGATTTTGCTTAAATCTAATCCGATCCGATTTGATCCGGCACACCCAAGCTAAGCGAGCGAGGAAACCATGGCCATTACTTCTCGAGTTCTCCTAATTTTGCTAAAATAGAATTTGAATATTAACACTTAGTCAAGTGAACTAATAAAAAATCAGATAAATAATGAGATAAAATTCTTAAAATTAGAGGAAAAGAAAAAAGTAAAGTCTCAATTATATTTTTTAAAAAAGTCTAAATTATTACAATATATATAATTTATTTATCTAACTCAATATTAATACTAAAATTAACCTACCCTTCAAAATAATATTGCTCTGAAAGTTTTGGGAAATGAAAAATTTTAAAAAAAAATATTGGTAATCAATAAATTAAAAAGCAGCCAATAATAAGTTACTTTGTATTTTTTCAAAAATAGAATATTTAAACTCTTAAGAAATAGAACATTCAATTTAAGTTGTTGATGTTGGCTGAATTTTTATTGGTTACCTAAAATTTTAAAAATTCAAATCTTAACCACAATTAATAAAAAATATTAGGATAAAGAGAAAGTCTTGAGAGTCAATATTAGGGAGATAATAGATAGCCAACTATTATTTCCCTAATTACACTCATTGGCTCTCTATTGGTGCCCTAACGTTGGTTCCCTAACATTATTTTAGGATAAAATATACTTTTTTTTTACCATCTATTATTTCCCTAATTACACTAATTGGCTCTCTATTGGTCCCCTAACGTTGGTACCCTAACATTATTTTAGGATAAAATATACTTATTTTTTTATCCCTAATTTTTTTTCTTCGATAATTCGAAAAGGAACTCACAGTAACCCAAAATAGGGAGTGAGTACAAATCATAAGAAATGTACAAGTAACAAAAGGAAATCTCAAGCAAAATGAACTACTACCAGACTCTGACAATAAAGGCACCTGCTACACTATTCCTATTACAATAGTGCCTTACATCAAAAAAATAATACTACAAATCATCATGCTTTTGTTATTATTGGACTGCATAGAACAATAGTACTCTTCAATTCTTTTCAATTCTTCAACAGCGGTATTTAGAGGTTTTCAGCTCATTCACTTCACAAATTCCTTATCTGACCTGCTCTTCAATTCTGGCATTCCACTCATTAGACCATTGATTGTGTGCTACAATGACTCTGCTCACTACATCTTTAATGGAAGGGCTCTTGCTCTTGAATATAACCTCATTTCTTATATTCCAAATCGTCCATAGAACAGCAAAGAAAAATATTCTCCAGCTCCTCTGTAGCTTTTTATTCATTTTTGTTCCCATCCAACTCTCAAAGCAACTTTTTGAGTCTCCTGGCTAAACCCAAGTAAAACCCCACCCACTTATTACATTGCCCCATATTTTCCATTTAAAATTTGAAAGTTTTAAAAAATATTATTGACAATTAATTTAGTTGAATTTTATCCTTAACAATAGTACTATAGAATCAACATTAGGGACCTTAGGAAATCAATAAGTGCAACTAAAAATTATCATTCAAAATTAGAAAAAATTATCATCCGAAATTAAAAAAACTTTATCTTCCAAACAAAATAAAAGTGACCATAACCCACCAGAACACCAATCGAAAAACAACAAGAGTATCAAAACGCTAAGTCCTATAATCAACAGAACACCAATCAAAATCAATACTCTACTAGTAGATAAGAGAGAATAAACCCAACGCGACTCCTATTGTGAAGACCGAAAGCAAAGAGTACTAACACTCAGCAACTCAGCACCTTCGGCAGAGCCATCAGCACCAAGCATTTGCCTCACTCGCGCTAGGGATAAACTAAACTAACATTATACTCATAAAAAAATGAATTCCATCTTGATAAAAATACTTAATCTCAAATTTTCTGTTAACTCTATTAAAAGAGCACGCTGAATTCTTAAATTGCACTTATCATTGTCATTTTCAACTTTTTGAAATCCTAAATTTTTATAACATCATTTTTACTCTCACTCTCTCGTATGTTATCCTTAACCAAACCCATACCTTAAAAGGAAAATTTTCCATAATAAAATAAAATGAAATTTTATTTTCAGAAAAAAAAATAATATTTTTTCAAGATTCAACTTTTTTTTCTGTTGCAACATGTTCGCCCAACTGTAAGATGTTTTTGGTGAAAAACGCAAATTTACCTAACAGTTGTGCGAACTTGGTAACACTTTTTTGAATTTGCATGATGCTCGCCCAACAGTAAGACGAACTTGGTGCAAAGTTATCAAAATTTGTGCCAGGAGAACACGTGGGTCGTACTTTTTTCTCTTTCTTACTTTTTATTTTTGATAAAAACAAGCCAAAAAATACAACTTTCTTATCTATTTTTTTAAAATGATTATTAGAATAGGATTTTTAATTTAAGTATATTAAGATATATACATATTAGTTAAAGTTATTTAGTGTTAGAAAAAAATTATTTATTAATTTATATTAGTATAATTAGTTATTTTATTTTCTAGTTTAGATTAAAATTTATGTTATTACTTTATTTCATGCAAATATAAATTATTTTTGGTTTAGGTTAAATACATAGCTAAATTAGAATAAGTTATCTTTATTAATTTATATTAGTATATTTAATTTATTTTAAATTATAATAAAATATTTTATTACTTTATTTAGTGTGGATATAAATTATGCTTAGTGTATGTTAAATATATAGTTAGATTATATTAGGTTAATAAGTTTTTTTAAAGTTTTATTTATTAATTTATGTTTCTAATTTATGTTAGTATATTTTTTAGATTAATAGTCTTGATTTTCTAAAGAGAGAAGTGAAAAAGTAAAAAAGAAAAAGAAAAAGTATGGTCACGTTTCCCAACTATGGACGTATTTTAAAATTTTGCACCAAGTTCGCCCTTACTGTTGGGCGAACATCATGCAAATTCGAAAAAGTATCACTAAGTTCGTTTACCTGTTAGGTGAACTTACGCTTTTCACTAAAAACATCTTATAGTTGGACAAATATGTTGTAACGGACAAAAAAAAAATTAGATTTTAGGAAATAATGTCTTTTTTATTTTTTCTGAATTATGGAAAATTCTCCCACACCTTAAATTGCCAAAACTCACACCATACACAGCAAGAAAACACTCAACTACATATAATGAAAGACCAAAAGTAACAATAATCTATGTTTCACCATTTATTTTGGCAAATTGACTTACATATAAGGTTTTATAAAAAAAAAAAACAAAACACTCAATTGTGTGGTATAGCCTTTAATATATCCCTACATACATAATTTGATATACACTCTCATCTCATATAAGATTGAAATACTTAAAATCTCTTGCATCTCTTATGGAAGCACTTTTACATAATAATATATTCTCCTAGAAATATTTAATTATAAATATAAATATCCAAGACTCAAGAAAACCATATATTATATTTTGATTCATTAATTAACCCCACAACTTATGGACCAAAACCAACAGACACACTTTTTTTTTATGGCCTCCGAAGACTAAGCAACTTAACATCATCAACAACAGGCCCACAAAGAGAAGAGAAATCATCACTCCTCATAGTGTAGTAAGTGCTAAGGAACATGACCCTTGTTCTTGGGCCAACAGCAACAAACTTTAGGGCTGCCCTTTTAAACCCACCTTTCCCTTTGGACTCATAAGGCACTTTTATGGTGTCTTTTCCAGCATATGCTTCAACAATCATAGACCCTTCACATGAATTGCTTGCATCTCCAACAGCAAATGAGAGCACATATGTTTTGCCCGGCACGGTTCGAGCCACTTGCGCGATCGCACTCTCTTTACCGGCAACTAGCTCCACGGCTCTCGTTCCCTCGGGGACGGAGAAGTGGGCCGAGTCAATGTACCTCACCGCCTTGAGGGACTCAACCATCCATGCCGGTAAAGGCGAGTGGCTGTCTTCGATGTTGGGTGGGATTAGCACCCCCCATGATGTGTTTGGGAATACATATGGTCCTTCTTCAAATCCACCGTTCTTCAGAATGTTCTCTGTGGAGTTTTGGATATGTTAGAACATTGATAAATATAAGTGAAATTGATAATAAAGTATCTTCAATTGTCACTAATTTTTTATTTTTATTTTTATTTTTTTTCATGATATCCCCATCCTGCAGGTCAATGAATAATTTACCGCAGATCTGAGCTCCATTTAAGGGTTTGGCATTAGCTATTAGGTTGCTGTATGCATAGAGCGGGATTCGAATCTCTGACACTTAATTAAACGGACTAGTCAGCTAACTACCAAAACAACACAAGTTGGTTAAATTGTCACTAATTATATATCCTATGTTTGATATAATCAATTTAATAATACTTATATAATGAAGGGCTACAAGTTGAAATTGTGAATTGTGGGGAGAAAGAATTAAGGTGTTTTTGTATGCATGAATTAATTACAAACCTAACTGAAGACATAAATTCGGAATTGTAAACCATTCATTGTTGCATGTGTGGTCCTTAATTAAAATTTCTCCTATTTAATTTGTTGGCAGGCATTAACTTTTTTCTAGCACTTGTTTTTTCCATCTCTAAGGGGAACAAATTTCTGTTCAATCGGAACTGTTTTCTTTCACTATGTCTGGTAAGTACTGAAAAGTAAACTTATCTCAACACATGCAATATGAATTTAATCATATGCATTTCATAAATATGATTGTAACATCCTACACCTACCTCACTCTACTTAAATATGAACACAGGACCACAAATTAAAGAAATGTGTGTGTGTGTGTTTTTTTTTTAATTTGCCTGAAATTAATGCATAAAGATGACAAATATATATTTAACTAGTTAGTGTTATAAGTATTAATCCAACGACCTATTGTGCTATAGATATTTGTTCTTATGAATAGCTATATATATGTGAAAAGCATTGATAGTATAAGGAATAGTGTCAAATGAGATGCTCAATCTTATATGCATTCATAATATGGCAATATGTGTCAAAGACTAATTAAATAAAGGAGCAATCAATGTAGCATTTCGCTATCTAAAAATATAACTCTAGTCCTTATAACTCTAGCCTTTCAAATATCATTATATATAATATAATCCTTAAATTTCTCAAATTTATGTCTTTCTTAATTACTAGCAAAAGGGACAAGAGAGAAAAATGCAAAAAAGTACTTAGTAAAATCATTGTTACATATATTATACTAAAATCCTAGAAAAAAATTAATCATTAATATATAATATATTAAAATAAAAAATACATATAAAAAAATATACGAAATACATATGTGACATAAATAATATGAAAAGATCATTTCTTTTTTATTAATATCAGCCACTTTTTTTTTTAATTCCAAATCTTAAACTTTCAATTTTAAATCTTAAATTTTTTAAACAATAATAAGTTTCTACAATTATTTTTAAAAAATTTGATTTATGTTTACTGACTAAAAATTAATCCTTTATAATACTTATTATATATAAATATATAGTGGCTAAATTCAAGTACTTATTTACAAACACTTTTCTAAATTTTAGCCACTCCAAACAAATTAAAATTAAAATTAAAGAGAGATATATTAGAAGAACTTACTATTAGTTGGTCTAGGAGGGTAAAGTGTTCTAAGAGCAACAGAATCAATAAGAGGGCCACAAGCAGGATCCTCTTCAACACCAGGGTTATGAATAACCAATTCAGCAACATTAGACTCTGCTTTGAAGCTATAAGCAATTGGATCCCAACCAGAGCTTGTGTACAACGTTTGAATTGGAATCACACCAGAATCTGGAGCAATTGATATGTTGAGCCTCTCTTCTTGTGCACACGTTCTTGCTACCATCAATGTTATTGAATAATACATTCCTTTAATCACATTAATTCTTTGCTTAATT
Source organism: Stylosanthes scabra (assembly GCA_036250425.1). Classification (NCBI taxonomy): domain Eukaryota; kingdom Viridiplantae; phylum Streptophyta; class Magnoliopsida; order Fabales; family Fabaceae; genus Stylosanthes; species Stylosanthes scabra. The sequence continues at coordinate 8,327 of JASCZI010091131.1, read as the reverse complement.
GAAGCCTCGTTTCCTAATCTCACTGCAAATGCTCCCTCTGGGACAACAAGTAACATGTCCCCCTGTTTCTGACCTGATTTTATGTACTCCACGAAACCGGAGATCTCCCACTCCGGTATTGCGTGCCTGCCGCCGGTTACCACCGTCCCGTTTAGGGCCCCCGGTTTCGGACCTAGCTCAAAGTTTCCATTTGCTATTAGTCCTGTAACATTTTTCATGGGTTAGATAATTGATTGATACAAGAAAATATATCATTCGTATTAAAAAAAAAATTATTACAAAATAAACTAATTTTGTCACTGTGATTTTGTAACAAAAATAAAGTCGTTGCAAAGTTGGCGCGGAAAGTGGTGTTACAAAATGTTTTTGTAACAGAAAATAAACTCGTTGCAAAAACTAGTGATATTTTAACAAAACTTTTTAACACAAATAAGTAATACTAAAAATAATATTTTTCTATTTACATATATTTTGCACCGTAACTTTTTAATACTTTATTATATAAAATATTAAACTATCCACTCTAAATTTAATACTAAATACTCTTGTAAAAAAGTGCCAAAAAAATTATATGTAAATAATTAATGTTATGAAATTGCATGAGTTTGCTTGCCTATAGTTTTGTCCTTAAAAATATGGATTATCATAACACCACCAAACAAAGAAGTATTGTTCATGATAATATTAAATTTTAGAGAGGAAAACAAGGTTAGTGCTGTAATTTACTATTTACTATTAATTATATAATATCTTACTAGGTTTTTCAATTCTCTTTTAATTTAATATAAACAATGAAAAATAAATCTCAGAAAAAAATTGCTAAAATATTTTAACTCTATCCTGACTTAATGTAATATAATTGACATTATAAAATAATGCAAATTCCTGCTACTAGATTTCATGGGGACCATTTGCAATCTCCAATGAATTTTAAAACCCAAATCCAATTTTTTTTTCTAGTCTCCAATCTAACACCAACTAACACCAGCACAAACCAAAATTGACCACATGCTTGTTAGGGATAGAGTTGCCTAAGAAATAAAATAACATAAAATAAGTATAAATAAAATTTTCTGATGTCATGTGGTCTGCAATATTTATCAGATTACCCAGTTATAAAATTAAAGTCTCTAGACCTTATTAGAAGTAACTGTTGATAACATGATATCTCATTCAAATTAAAAATTAAAGGGCATGTGAAATTTTCAGAACATACTGCATGCTTGGTGCATGGCTTATTGGGAGTGTGGACCCCATTTTACCCAAAATATCAATAAAACAATATAAAATTATATTAAAATAAACAAACAAAAAACAAATGAAACTTGTTTTTGAGACTTTGTAGGTCACTATCTGATGAGCTAATTAACCCTAAAAAATTGAATGTCACAAGATGAAAACAGAAAAAAAAAATCTTAAATGAATAGTACGACGTTTAAATGGGTTTTGTCTAATTTATTAAAAAAATTAAAAATTAATAATTTCATTCAGAAAATAAAGATAAAGAACTTTTATATATTTAATATTTAAATATAAAAGATAAGTTAACTAAATTCGACAGCAAAAATTTTATAGGGTCTAAGAATAAGGGAAATTTTACTATAAAATACTTTTTTAGCACATTTTATTATTTTTATTAGTAGTTGGTTATCAGTATTAAAACATGTTAGTTTAAAATATAGTATTATATTTATTTTTGTGTCCATAGTATTAAATTATTTGAGGATTAATGGTTAAATATACAGACAAAAAAAATTAAAACCATGTACTGACCCTGTATTTTTTATTCTTAGTAAATCTTACATGTTTTTTTTTTTTCTCTACAAAACGTTTAACTTTTATTTCCTGGTCTCTCTATCTCTATCTTTGGAATTTGATGAACCAAAATGTAGAAACCGCCATTGGTCATTACTGTTGAGTTTAATTACTTTGCCTTAAAACGCTAGAAACCAGAACTTCCATGTAACCTTAAAACTTAAAAGCTTCCCCCACCACATTCATTCACTTTGAATATATGCAAAAGAAATTAACAAAACTATAATTTATATATACAATAATTTATCAGAATAATTAGTTTTGACCGACCAAATTCAACTAAGTTATTTATTTTTATACTAAATAGAAAACTATTTCGATCGATATCAAATACAATTTTATTTAGATAAATTTTTTATATTATTTGACAACGAAATAACATTTTATTCAGTATAGAAATAAATCATTTAATTAAACTTGACTGGTCAAAATCACTTATTCAAATAGCATTAGCGTATTGATTAACTCGATCATATCTTATTTAACATTAAAGAGATATACATTTTAGAATATAAGTTAATATAATATAGGAAATTCCCTAACATACATGTACATATATAACATTGCATTTTTTGGAATAAAATTAATGTTTAAGAAGTTACTAATGTCATTTATTATCTTTCAAGAGTAATGTTGTAAAAAGTAAATATTTTGGTGAAAATAATGATAATTTACTTGTTTTCTTTAATATATATATATATAAATAAAAATAAAAATAAAAAATGAAGTATTTTAATTTGTAGCATACCGTCTATGAGGGAGAAAGAAACATGAAAGGTGGTGAACAAGAGCACCGACAGAAGCATCAAACTTCCCTTCATAACTTAGCTGTGATGATGTGATGAAGCTTTTTGAAAATGGAAGAAATAAAAAATAAGGAAAAGAAAAATGAAGCATACGGGGAAGTGTTGGGGAGCATGGCCTTATATGCATGCCTTCTTACCACAAAAGACTTGGATTTCAAGGGAAATAACAAATAAGCCATTATGATGAATTATGATGCATCACGAAAAATACATATAATATAATGTGTGAATGACGACTTTGTCCTTGTGTCCTTCATATGATGAGCACATACGTACATTAAATAAATATCACTTTTTTATAAGTATTGAATATTTCCATGGAAATTAAAATACTATAATTACCAAAAATATATTCCAAATCATTTTATTAACTAACTAAATTCTTTCTTCCTCAAAAAAAAAAAAAAAAAGACCTTCTAATGGTGATAATGTGTCATGTTTTAGTTTTTAAGGAATATATTCGCTATATAACGGCAATGAATTAATTAATGGAAGCATAAAGAAACTTCCTAGTTATAATTATTGTGAACTTAAAGATATTATTAGAATAATAATAACAATATGTACAAGAAAAATAATTTTTTTTATAAAATATAAGTTAGAATATAAAATATATAATAAAAGTACGTTAAACAAATATATATATATATATAAACACATATGAAAGTTATTATAACCAGAAGATAATAACTTTTAAATTAAAAATACTTTAAGAATAAAAATTATACACCAACAAAAATAGTTTTTTCTTTAAATTCCTCTAACAATAATAATAATAACAATTTTACACCTCAAAAATTAAATCCTAATAATAATAGTAAAAGTACGGGTGTCAATGGCCGTGGGTGTATCAATGAGCTATAATTCAAATGACATATGTCCCATTTCTCTAATAGAAGTCTCAGATTCGAGCATCATCCTAATATATCTTTGGTTAAAGAAAAATGGGTGTCAGTGTGGACAGGTCAAGAATGCCTTTTCGCTCCCCGTCCTCATCCCGAAAATTTTGCTCCGTCCTTGTCCAGCTCCCCGCTGCAGGTGAGAGATTTTTGCTCATGTCCCGTTTTTTCATAGATTCTGCGGTTTTATCTCCCGTTAATAATTTTAATAAAAAGTTAAAAAATAGAAAAAATAAAAATATAGTGAAATATTATTTAAAATTTAATATCACATTTAAACAGTAAAATAATATAATATAATGATGAGATGTTAAATGATTAAAAATTCTATATTAAAAATTAATCGATAAAAATATTTTAAATATTTTGAAATCGTTTGGACAATTTTGAAGTTGAGGACTTACATTGGCTTCGCAAGAATTTTGCCCCATCTCATTTTCATAGAAAAATTCTCATTGTTCGAATCTCCATTAGGGTAGTATTATCGTGGATAGTGGAGATTTTTTACAACCCTAAGTAAAAAATTTTAAATAGTCAATAACTTTTTTTTTTCTTCTAGTTTTACT
>JASCZI010091130.1:20325-31051 GCA_036250425.1 Stylosanthes scabra | reverse complement strand
TAATGGAACAGCATAAGAATGGAAAGAAGCACAAGAAGAATGTGAAAGCCCGTGAAGAATTAGAGAGACAGAAGGCAATAAATGAACAGATTCCTACTGCTCAATTGAATTTAACAGCTCAGCCTAAGACAGTCGAGGAAGCAGGGAACAATGGAGGACCCTCTGAAGTTGCAGCTGTTAATCAAAATGATGAAACACAGCTTCAGAATAACCTTGGAGAGACTTCAGCAGCTTCGGCTGAAGAGCTTGGGGGGAATGTCAGGGATAACACAGCTGGACGGGGACGGGGATTGAAGCGTAAGATGAGAGGAGGAAGAGGATCTAAATCAATGAGGACTGGTGATGGATCAAGAAAGCCAGTGCAACCTCGAGCAGCCGAGCAGTTTGTGCCTTTTAAATGTGATTTGTGCAATGTCAAGTGTGAGTCCGAGGTTGTTTACCAGAGTCATGTGACTGGGAAAAAGCACTTGTCGAATCTCAAGCGTGCCCATGGCCCTCAAGCTTTGTCCGGAATACTAGGGCTTCAACAAGCACTTAACCCCCCTGACATCAATGCGCTGTCGAATGCAATCAATGCTCAAGTCCAACAAGGTGACACTGATCCCCAAGTCCTTTTGGCTCAGCTCCTGATGAATGTATTATCTCAAGCACAAGCACAGGCACAAGGACAAACACCAGGAGCTGCACCGCAGGCAGGTCCCATGGCTGCTCAGATTCTAGGAGCAGTGCCATCTATTGCTGGATCCAGTTATGAACCCCAGCTGTCTCAGACACAAGCCTTAGAAATTGCGGCACATGTTAATGCTGCGAATGATTATAACACTGGTTCCCATAATGCGGGTGGAAATTTTGAATTGAAACAGCAGGTGCCTGAGTATCCCCAGCCTGGTTTAACTGCTCCTTTATCAGACAGCTCAGGTGCAGCAAATGACCAAATAGCTTCAGAATGTGCAGCTTCCACCTCACAGGACCAAACAAGATAAAAAGATAGAACCACCCTTATTTTATATTCTCTCTCTCCAGTGAATTTTGCACTTTCTTGGGTTTAAATTTCATTTCATGTTGTTTGGACTATGCTTCTACTTTCTACCATATATATATATCTGAATGCTGCCTGGATTTCTCAAATCAATGTTATTACTACTTTCCTTTGTGTTGCTTGCTGCAACCTCTTGTTTTTTTTTTTTTCCCCATGAATGGATGAATGGATGATGATGCTTTTGACATATAAGCGGACAAAAACAGAATATATTTATTGACTTATATGTTCATGTGATAATTTAGAAAAGGTTTTGATATTAGACAGCTTGTCTTAACTCTTAGAAGCAAGTCAAGGGTATAAAAGATATGTGAAAAGTTTGGGATTGGTCAAATTTTAATAAGAACTCTGTTTACAAGGAGTGAACAGAGAAGACTTGGTAGCGAGTAGAGAGAGACCCAGAGTGAGAAGATATTGATGTAAGAATTAAGATTAAGATGAATGAACACATATATTATATATTCTAGAGTTTTCAATATTATTGTAAATGTTTTTACAAACTATGCTTAAATTAATTAATAAAAAAAATTAAAATTAAATAAATAACAAAAACATCAAAGATAGGATTATAGATACAATAAACCAGCAGCTGAGGCAGAAGCCTAATGGAGGATCTCTTGTCCTCTCAAAGTGCACCAGGAATCGAAACCCAGCTATGAAGGAGGGGTGTGTACATGTGTTGTGTTGTGAAACTTAGGATTGGGGGTTGTTCAATACAAAAAAAATACAATAAACCAATACAGTAATAATAAGAAAAAGAAAAAAGAGGTCATTAAATTTCATTAGAATTTAGAAGCGTGAGCAAGTTCTAAGTACCTTTCTGGCTTCGTTATCTAACTAGCTTTCATTAAAATAAACACACACACTCTTCACTCTTCAATGTTGACGCAGAGATTTCTATTTGAACCAATTCACAAACCTTTCCTACTCAATCCTCCTCCTTCTAAAACGCAGTCGTTTCAGCAACACCGTGTTTGGAACAAAACCGTCACAATAAAGAGTGCAATAACAGAGTTAGGAGGAGAGCTACAGCTTCCCCCAAACGCGGTCCGGAGGAAGAGGGACCCACAATGGAGAGGCGGTTTCAGCCTCGGAATCGATTTGGGAATGGCCCGCACTGGCCTCGCCCTCACCAAAGGCTTCAACATTCGCCCTTTAACCGTAATAACTAACACCTTCTCTCTCTCTCTCTTTACAATTTTCATTTCTGAATCATGTTGTTTTGTGTCTTATAATCGCAATAATAGTTGTTTTAGGTTTTGGAACTGCGAGGACAGAAGCTTGAGCTCAGGATAATTAGCATTGCTGAACAACAGGTCTGGATTCTTTAGATTTCATTTATGCGGATTCTTGTTTTTGTGTTAGGGTTTTAGAAAATAATTTAGTTTTAAAACAGTCGTCCAATCACATGCGTTCTTTTGGATCACGTGAAAGTGTGGCCATGCTGATGATGATTGTGAAAGTAACTGTATGTATATATGTGTATGTATAGGAGGCTGATGAGTTTATAATTGGACTTCCTAGATCTTCTGATGGGAAGGAGACGCCGCAATCCAACATAGTTCGTAGTGTGGCAGGAAGACTCGCCGTTCGAGCTGCCGAGAGGTATGCCAATTTAGTCTCTCTTTTTTTCTTTCCAGTTTCAAGAAAAATGAACATCAAGTGGATGAATTGGTGGTTGTATCACCATTTGCAATGCAGGCACATTCTTCTTTTGTACCAATTGGATATAAAAAAAATACAAATAGACTGATAGCGTATCAAAGTTAACATTCTCGTCATATTCATCCAAGTTATGAATTAATGGCCATTTAGAACTTAACTGTTTAACGACACTGGCAACCATACTTTTTCGGTTTCTTGTATGGCTGTTACATGTCAACTTGCAATTCAATTTCTTCAGTGCAAATAGGATACATTTTGCCTCAATTCCAATATCGGATATCGAGTTAATTAGAAATGGTTGAGGAATTAATGATTGGATTCTTTTGCTTATATTTATATTTATATAATACAGGCAACAAATTTGAATAGGCTCTCAGAAGGGTGCCTGATGGATGTTCTGTGTTGATATAATTGTATCATCTTTCATTAATTCTATGCTTCATATGTTGCTTTAATTTCAGGGGTTGGAGAGTATACCTACAGGATGAACATGGAACAACAACAGAGGCAGTAGATCGAATGATCAATATGTATTTTCTTTGAATCTTTAATGATTGTCTTATATCCTTTTCATTTAATGAAGACAAAGGAAATTTGCTTTTTGGAGATATCAATCTATCATACATCCTAGTTTCCATGCATATGATTCGACATAGTAGAATACACCTTAGTCGTTGAAATTTAAGTTTCTTCGAGGACTGAATATTTGATATACATTTACAACTCTTTCAGGGGCCTAAGTAAGTCCTCTCAGCAGAAGAAACTTGATGCCTATGCTGCCATGGTAAATGAATATCTTGATTGATGCCATGACAATAATTCATTCATTCATATACTTTACTTTGTATTTGAGATATCTTTCTTTATTGGTCTTTCTGTTATAAAGTGCAAGCAGAAGAAAAAGCATTTCTGAAATATTTTATATTTTTCTTCAGATGGTATTGGAGAGATATTTATCCACATCAGGTCAAGGTACCGAACTTGTTTTGCCCAAGAACCATGAACTACAAGAAAAACTTCGAAGGGGACCTCCCAAAGATGCTGACTTTTTCTCGGATGAAGATTAATAAAGAGTATCATGACGATGGATTGGATTTGAGAATTGAGATATTCATATACTCGTATGAATACTAACTTTATTACTCATTTGGTTGTATATAGGTCCAACCAACGTTTTTTGACAGTTTAAATGTAAAACGTATCCATTTACATTTTAAACTAGATTTGGCACCTGGAAACAAGCCCTGATGATGTCTTATAATTTTTTATAAAATGACAATACAAATAATACAAAGAGCATTACAATTAGTATAAGTTTGATATTGAAAACATTCTCATCACGATTTTTTTTTCTTTCCTCACGAGCATTCATATTCATTACAGGAAGGAGAACTTCGAAAACTCATTCATTTATATTATCATACATTTCTTTTGGCAAATTACAATTATCCTTCCTGAGATTTATTTGTCCCTGATTATATTTGGAAAGGATCTCACTTTAGCGGCTCAAAGACCTGACATAAAAATATTTTAATGTATCTCATCAGGTTTCATCCAACTTGTCCTACTCTTGCTTTCGCTTTTCAGAAAGGAGAGTGAAACTGCAAATTTAGAAACAGCACAAAAACCTGAAATAATAGAAAGCATAAATATATTAATCTAAAATGATTGAAATCAGAGGTCAAAACGAATTATAATGAGATGAAAGAAACTTCCAACTGGTAGAGTACAGTACCTCTGGTATACATCTGCACAAACTAGTGTGTAATGTATGTCTGCAACAAGCCTTGATGTCATTCAAATAATAGGTTCACCTCACTGTTTAGAACAAAGCTTTATTCCACTAGTGGAGTCAGCTATATAGATCCTTTTACATCCCCTTGTCATCTCTCTATATTTTCATCTAACCCACCCTCTCGTCACCCTATTGTTCCTCATCCTGTCCATACATGTGTAGCCACTCATCCATCTAATCATTCCCATCTTGGTCACGCTAAACTTATCTTTATTCTTGCCTTTTACTGTTCAACGCTCTGTTCCATATAAGATAGCCGGTCTAATGACGATGAGATAAAATTTACCTCTGAAATTTAAAGGTATTTTGTAGCATATAAATCCACATGCACTTCTCCACTTTGACTAACTCACTCGAATGTTGATAGCAAACTTGAGCTTAGTTTGCTAGCTAACAAATAGAAAAAGAAAAAAAATTACAATGTAAACAGAGATAGACAGACAAACATGCATTCCGGTAGTTTAAGAGAGAGAGAAACACTAACACTGACATCATACTTGTGGTGAGACTGCAGTGTGTCAAATTATCGTCTTACTATCACCAGCTGCAAAGAAAATGTTCAAGAGCCAAAAGATAAGTAAACATTTAAATCTAAAGTAAATTATGCAAAAACTTCTGCCTCATGGAACTAGATTGAAATTAATTGCTATTGAAATAACTATTAGTAATCTATAATAAAATGTTTGGTTCCATGTGAAAAAAATCAAAAGTTGTCCGATGAAGCGTGGTCCAAATGCTAAGCACTATACTATTAAAATTCTGTATACAAAAGCAAGAGAACATCTTTGAACTAGGGCACTTGGAGGTCAAGGCCTGAAAAAATATATAACGTTCATTAACATCTGAAATACGAATATAATAGCCTTTTGAGTACCAACCTTCAGCTAGTGATCAGGTTCCAGTACCATGAATGGAGGTCAAAGCATAAGAATTAACTCTGGAATATCACCCTTCACTTAGTGATCAGCTTCCAACCCGTCCATGCCGCTTAACCAGAATACCAGACCAATTTAGAAATCTGCACAGCTTGCACCATTCAAGAACCTGCCAAAGAGAAAAATAATATATATTCAAACAATCATTTCAACATCTTTCATTGTAATGGGTAAAAATTAAAGTAAGACCTAATGATAAAATATTACATTGTCACCAATCATCGGTGTCTTGAACTGCACCTTTCAGACAAAAATAACTTTCCCAGTCTTCATGAGACGATAATATTATGAGTTTGATACATCAAGACTAGGGATGATTTTTGGAAGCAGTCTGTAAGGTGGCTTTGAACTTGACTCGCCATCACTATTTAGGAATGTGAGTTCATTCTCAAGAACAGAATAAGCTTCTGAGAATGCCTGGACCAAATATTATTTAACTTCAGAGAAAAAGAACAATAAAATCCAACTTCGTCAAAGCATAATTCTTATATAAAACCTAGTTCATGCAGAAGATCAGATGAATGAATGGGACAAGTAAAAATAATTCAAGAATCCACTTCAGTGTATTCCAATCAAATTCAGGGTTAGTGACTTAGAACCTTATTCTTTTCCTTTCTTGAGAAGGAAAAGAACAGATCCCTGCACTTATCCTTGCAGTTCTTAAAAAAATGGAAATACATTTGTGATCCTAAAAGATTTTAAGTTCAGTCACCTGAAATATAATTACATCGTAATAATCAGAAACAAATTCAAAGTAGAAGTATAACTGCCAGTTTACCTAAGCCTTAACATTCTCCAATACTAGATAAGAGATTTAGCATGCCAGCTTTAGATGAATTTTCTTTTTAGTCACCATGGCTTAGTGAAGGGCTAAAGGCCAACTTTGCAATAGAAATAAGTCAGAGTAATTACTTTTAACTGCACTACTATTTATTACCTTAATGCACTGATGTATCCTGAAGCAATTCCTTCCAACATTATTCGTTGGAAAAAGAGGATCATCTATGTGTATTGGATCAATACTGCAGAAACAGTAATTATGACTTAATTGCAGAAAATGATATAATACTACAGAGAGAAAGTTTAGTTGCTTTATTACCTACAACCTCTTTCTCTTTTTATGTAGAGCCCACTTCCCTGCACTGATATCCGCATTTGGCGAGGATCAAACACATTCCTATAAGAAAATCATCGAATCAATTTCTGACCAAAAGACCTTAAAATGTCATTTAAGTCGACTGTAATAGCAAAGGAGCATATAAATTATCATTAATTTACTCACCCAAAAAAGTAAAGAAAATCCATTAGAAGGCTTCCATAGCTCTGCAAGAAAAATAAGTTTGTTTAGTAGCAGTAGAATGTCTGGAACACAATGTAACTGAACAGTTGATTAGACAAAAAGGGAGCTAATTCTGGATACTCCTCCCTTTCAATTGTTTTGCTCAACTCTTTGAAGTCAACATAAGGTGTTTCGATGATAAAAATTTTATTATGTTTACATAGCTATCAACAGCTAGATTCTATGATCAAGACAAAATTTGAATAACAGAGAGACCCAAGTTTACTTGGTTGATTGACCGGCCAAGATGGTGCTCATGCTGAAGAAAACGTATAATTAGTAAAACCTGCATATAAAATAAAAAGATATATTTAAAACAATGCCATAGTAGTGTATCATAGTTCTTATCATGGTTAAACAATTTATATTTAAACCACTTTTAATCATTTCCTTTAAGGTTATCTTAGGTCTCCTTCTACCTAACTACAAGACATCCTCCATCTAATCTACTTCCTTAATTGAAACCTTTATAGGCCTTATTCAAAATTTAAATAATAAAAAAAAAAGAGGCCTGTGTTTCCCACCTGATATCACTTAAATACCAAGGACAAGATTATAGGTAAACAAAAAACTATGTGGCCATTTGCAGTTAATCACGACTGTTGATAACAGCTTATGCAAATCCTTCAAATAACTAATCGCTAGTGAATAAAAATTGAGCTCACAAATTAAGATAACACATGACCTCTCATCTTCAAACTTCCTCTACTATCGCAGTTATACATACCAAACAATATGAACTTAAGCCACCAGAGTAGGACTGATCAAGGCTCCGGTCTGCCAAAAATTGTTTAAGTACCAAAGCAAGTGGAACCGCAGCAGGAAATTGGTCCGTCAATGCCTTAACCTACAGGTAGCAGTATACAACTTTGATTTTAGCAAAAAGTGGCAGGCACATAATACATATGGCTAAACAACCATGGATTTACCATAAAGAATACATTCAAGAACAGAAAATAAGTAGACCACTTAAATGATAGGCATTCAATTACAATATGTATAACGGAAACTATATGCTTACAGTGTTCCAGAACACCCACCTAAATGCTGCTCCAAATTCCAAAACATATTTCAATACAAAAGAAAACTTTATCCACAACCAAACAAAATATATCCTTTTTAATTCCTAACATTTTGAAATCAACATCACTTTAGTCCTAAAATATTTTGACATCAATTTAGTCCAAACATTTTGGAATTTAACACAGTTTGGTTTCAGAAAAAGAATTGACATCTATTCATATGATACTTTGAATTTTCACATTTCATCTAGTTCATAAGATGAAATTATCTGACCTCAATAGGCAAGAAAAACAAACAAAAATGAGTAATATAACAGTACATTGATATCAAATTTATTAAGGACCAAATCAATGTTAATTCCAAACTGTTAGGATCTAATGATCTATGAAAGAGACATAGCAAATATCTAATGCTAAGCATTGGCATTGAAGCTTCAAAGATATATCCTTTGAGTAACTATAACAATGAATAAAGCAATCCAGAGTAATTTTACATTGAAATGAAAAAAATTACCATTTCTGTTGTTTGGAGTCCTGTATGTGAAGGTGACTTAAAGCTGATGTCCAGTCGAACTGATTTGGACTCTTTGGAGGTATCAAAATTTATTCCGGAGCTCTTTCGCAAAGATGAATCTTCTAACTGGATGGCATCAGAATGACTGTCATTACCATGTTCATTATGAATACAGTGCGGCTCCTCCTTTAATGATTGTATCATAGAAGTTGAAGAAGATATGACCTCCCGAGGTACTTCCACCACAAGCATAATAATCGGTATCTGACACCCAAAAGGAAACAGAATGGAATCAGAATAAAATAAAGGATAAAAATTATTTAATAGTTTATAGCATAGGAGAAGAATGTTACAGCTGTGTTTTCTACTGTCTTCAGTGAGTCACTTTTTACCCAATCCTGGTTGGCAAGATACCTAGCTGCATGCTGGTGTACAAATAAATAGAATGTCATTTTCTTTTTTTATGCTGAAATAATTGCATTTTCTCATTGTTATTACTACATAAAGGAAAAATTACCAAAACTACTCATGAAAGATTCGGGCGCTGACAAAACTACCCATGAATAAAGGAAAAGAGTTTTCTACCCATGAAAGATGAGTTTCGTCCATCAAAACTACCCAATCATCAACAATTAAGACATTTTGGGTAGTTTTGACATGTCATTTGGGTTGACAGACGAAACTCATCTTTCATGGGTAGAAAACTCTTTTCCTTTATTCATGGGTAGTTTTGTCAGCACCCAAATTTTTCATACGTAGTTTTGGTATTTTTTTCTTACATAAAATTTAATCCAAACAAGAAAGTAAAAATTCTACTTGAGTTTCGTCTTAAAAAAAAAACAAACAAGAACAATTTGTTCTTAAATATCTGTCAAATTAAACCGCTTCTTTCATGGGCAACACTTTCATTGTCTACATACCTGAAGACATGTTTCTTTTATACCATTACGACCTTCCAGTATTCCAGCTTCTTTAATAGGTTCCTAAAAGTTTTATTTAAAAAATTAAAATGAAACAAAAAGGACGTTAACACTTCAAAGTAAAAAGAATAGCAAAACATATAAGAAAACAAAGAAAAAAACTTTACCAGGTTCCTCACTGGAGGGAGGACAACCACAAGGTCAACATCACTTGTGGGAAGAGACATACCAGTTGCATTTGAACCAAATACATTTGTCCTAGATCTGGGCCACAGAACCTGCAGAGATCTGGTAACTCTCTTGACAGCCCAATTAATGTAAGGCCTCCTGTCCAAATTTTCTGCAGCAACCTTGGATTCCAAGATAATAAAAATATATATATACAAAACTATTAGAATCCTTTGTCTTCTGCTGGCACTAAGATGACCTATGATGTTTCTTGACATTGGAATTTTTTTTGGAAAATTTTCAAAATATATGGCTTCCATGCAGATAAACAATGATGGAGAAAAAACAAGGAAAAGATCATGAAGCAGCCCAGAAATGGATCATTCAGAGAAAGTTACGATGGACCAGGTTGTTCTCCACTAACTTGCAGAGAAGCCGTAGGAAGCATTGTAATTTCAAGTATGCTCAATTAACACAGTTCAAAAGATAAGGCTAATAGGTCCTATACCTTTTTACAGAAAGAATCTATCTCATCATGGAGAAGACCATGCATGAAGGACAAAGATGAACTCCGTGCAGAACAGCTTTGTAACTCAGAAGGTTGCAAAGGAATGGCGACATCAGGCTGTACAATGAAAGAAACCTAATGAATACCACAACACACAAAGTAGGACTTGGGTGAGAATCTTTCTTACATGTTCCTGGTCACGTGCTATCTGTGACATAGCAATCAGGCGATCCTGCAGAAGGGCTGCGGGTAAAGGCTGAATCATAGATCTCACTGCTAGATTATTGCTTCTCCAAGACGGCCAAACAACTTCAGCACCATCCATTCTTAAGCAAGCTTCATCCAAATTACTTCCATCATGATACCAGCCTCTCATTCCCCAATGCCTCGGGCTGGAACTACCAGATCTAACACTAGGGAAACCCCTCTGTTTCCTAGAGTCACTCACAGGCGATGGTGGAGGTGGACGTGGAGCCCGCGGAACACAAAGCACTACAGGTGATGGCGGCCGCTTTATACGCTGCTCCCGCCTTGTTGGTGGAACACAAGGGCTTTTATGATCAACACTGCGCTTGAAGTCAGATCTTGACCTTTCCCTTGATAAGTTAGGAATAATTATTGGCCGTAGAATGGGATATGGATGTGAATCACCTGACTTCCCTTCCACTTCCCCAGCTAAATTATTGCTCAAAGAACCAGATGTATCTTCATCTCCTGCAGCATCTGTAACAGAGGAAGAATGCAATACCTTTCCAGGTACTTCATTACTTGACATCACATAACTGACAGTTTGAGGACCAGTCCCTACAGGATCAAAAGGA
>JASCZI010091130.1:0-18123 GCA_036250425.1 Stylosanthes scabra | reverse complement strand
CATGATTTGAGAAGGTCTCATAAATATATTAACCCAAATTACATGTATGAATATTCCAACTGACGACATCCCCTGATGTTGTGAATCCATACAAAAGGAAAGAAATGGAACAATTCATCCAAGATTAAACAATGAAAGGAAATATGACCTAAATATAACAAAGTATCTACGGATTTATTTTTTAAATATGGCTTAACTATAATGGTATACAAGGGAAAGTTCTTTCCTTGTTCTTACTTTTTTGAACAAAAAAGAACAATGAAAGAATTTTGCATTCTGTTCCATTATAGTCTCATCGAATGGACATTAACCCCTAACATACTGTATCAGGTTAAAATTTTCCTAAGTATCCCGATTCCCAGCAGCTCGACTTTGAAAAAAAACTCTCTTCCTAAGTAGCATTTTCACTGAACATCTTCCTAGTTATCCCCAACAATACCACTTTCGGTTTGATATTCCTACTTTCCCTAAATTTTCCGAATAAGTACCATAATAACTCTGACTTTCAAAAATATCATGTTTCTAAGTAGTAATTATCACAGCATTTCCACTCAAATCTTCCTAATTATTCCAGCAACACCATTTTCAGCTTAATGTGTTTCTAATTTTCATAAATTTCCTAGTAACTCGATTTTTCAACTTTAACATCTTCCTGTTAACGGTTTATTATGCTCAACTCAAATATGGAAAATTATTAACCATTTATGATTTATCATCAATTATGCAATTCACAGTTTCACACTAACACTAAACCAAAATTAACAACTTTTTTTGAAGTTCCCAAATGGAAGGTACCAAAGGTTTTGCAGCTTTGCTCAAAATTGTTGTTAAGACCCTCTTCCTTGTCACAGCATACAGATTCCCCCACCAATCCACACATCCCTTCTTCCTCCAAAACACATTCGCCGCAATTCCGGCCAAATTCATCTTCTCCTTCAACTTCACACCCCTCTTCCTTCCTCCTCCCCCTCCTCCCCCACTATTCAGCCACGCCAGCCGCATCGCAACCTCAATCCGATTCGCCAAAAAGGCCTCAATTCCATAATACCCCATTGCCTTCAGCCAATTCAGCTCAACCCAATCATTCCCAATCTCATTCTCCTCCCCTCTCAAGAACCCGCCATTAGAAATCCGGTCCATAACGTCCACAAACCGGTCAACGTCCTCCACCAAATTCTCAGCAACAGTAAAGGCGTCAAGGCAAGCCGCGGAACAGGAGCACGCCGCGGCTCCTTCATTTCCCTCGGCCGACTCGAACAGCCGAGCAGAGTCATAGAGAACCCGCCCGGAGACGGCGGAGTCGGCGGAGACGGCAGCGCGTGCGAGGAGGCCTCGGGAGCGCTTGAAGCAGAGAGTAGGGAGGAATGGAGGGTTAGTGGAGGGAAGGTCAGGAAGAACAATGAAGGAGCCATGGCCGTTGGATCGGAGCTTGGAGATCATGCGGAGGAGGGTCTGGACGAAGGTTGAGTCGACGAGGGTGAGTGCGGATTGACGGTGATGGAGTGAGAGGGATGAAAACCATTTGAGAATTTGGGATCTAGGGTTAGGGTTAGGGTTTGAGGATTGGGATGATTGGGAATGGGAGTGGTAGAGGGAGATGTGGGAGGTGAGGGAGTCGATGAGTTGGTGGTGAGCCATTGGAGGCGATTTGCGAAGAAGAAAAAGAGAAGTTTTGTTGAATAGTTTGGTTTTATTGTTACAGTTACATGCTTTACATTACAGGGATCTTCATGTTCATGGCAGTGGGGAGAGAGAGAGAGAGAGAAAGGGGAAAATGTGAAAATGAGGAAGGTGGTGTATGAGGGAGTATGAAGCGTTGGTTGGTTGGTTATTTTGTGTTGCGTGGCAGCCACGGCGGTTTGTTTTGTTTGTCACGGTGCTGTCTTTTCCTATGGACGGCCAAGGAGACAATATTTACACACTGAATCTATGCTATGCTTATGCTTATGCTTATGCTCACTATATGACACCGTCATTGTGATTACACTTGATCCCTAAAAATGTACGTTAAGAGACTTATTTTTCCGATTAAACTCAACTTAATTCATTAACTTTATACCAAATAAAAAATAATTTTGATATTAGATAATATAAAAAATAGCACATAAATAATTTTTTATTTGACATCAAAATGCCTTTTCTTTATCATAGAAATAAATTATTTAAATGAACTTAGTTAGTAAAATAGGTATATATTTAGAATTATTAATTTTTTATTATTAATATAATTAACTTTTAAATTTAAGAAGAAACAAATGAAAATAAGTATTTTAAGTAGGGGTGCACAAGATCCTGACCGGCCCGCAACTCGACCCGGGCCCCGTGTAAATTTTACCGGATTGTGTTTGTTATTTGTGGCCCGTTGTGCTTTTTGGGTCGAGGTTGGGTCTTGTTTCGGACCGCTCGGCCCGATCTCGAAACCATTTATTTTTATTAAAAATACATTTAAGGTGAGATTACTGATCAAATATTACATTTTTAAATTTTTATTAATGTTTTATATATTATATAATATTATTTTTTTAAAAAATAATTTATTTGATATAAACATAATATAACATTTGTTAAATTTAGTGTTTAAAAATAAAAATTTATTACTTTTTTATATAAAATTTACAAAATTATATATATTAATTTATATCGGGTCTATTAGGGTTGGGTCCGGGTCTTGTCAAATCCTACCGATGTCATATTTAAATTTAAAAATTAGACCCACATGTTATTAGGGCCGGGTTCGAGTCTCGTCAAATCCGGTCCGGCCCGGCCCATGTGCACCCCTAATTTTAAGAAGAAACAAATTGAAAATAAGTTTTCATCAGATTTTGGTATGGTTGGGCCTTATCTTTAATTAATAAAATCACCCAAAAAAACACAAGAAAGATAATTACCACTTCGAGAAGTTACCAAAATTACAATTTCTGCCTAAATTGTTTTTTTTTAAGGATCTGAATTCTGAAGTCTCAAATATAATTCTTTGTGTTGAAATCTTATGTTGTTTTATTTTTGGACTGAGAAGTCTTAAGTTGTTAAAAACATGTGGATATAGCCTGGCTTAGTTTGGGCCATTATGTAACGTAGAAATATTTTCCACGACTGGAAACAAAAATAATAATTTTTTTTTCCAAATATCTCCCGAGCCTGATAAGTTGAAGATTAATCCTTCACGAATTTGAGCTTCATTTAAAAGTTTGTCGCTGGTCAATGAATTGTTGCATGCACAAGACGAACCCCAACATTTAATCAAACGGACTAATAAGCTAACCACTAGAACCAATCAAGTTGGCTAAAAACAATAACTTTGGGTTGAAGCTAAAATGATAATTGATGTATGACAAAAAAAAAAAAAGGCAAATGATGAAGCCTCTGAGTTAAAATTTGGCAAAAACCTGTCCAAAAACAAAAAATTGGCAAAAAAATTGGCAAAAGACCAAGGAGTGAATAGAATCCTAAGGATTATTATTTTATTTTATTTTTTTGACTAGAAAGCACAGAAGAAAAATTAAGAGGAGACAAAGGACTATCCTTCCTAAGCAACTCTTCTAAAGCTCTATCATGATGAAACCACTCAAAAGGTTGATTATCCCTAGCTGCCTTCTTACTTTTTTGCCAGAAAATTAGCTACCGACAGTTCGCTGTATGAGCAGAACAATTTCAGTGTATAACTCTAAGATTGTATTTGATAAAAGCTTATCTTAAACGTTAGAAATTAAAATAGAATCAAATGTCACAATCAAAACAGTATTCTATTCGAACAAATAATATCCTAAGGTATCAATGACAATTGTTGGTAAGGCCAAAAAAATGACAATTATTGGTTCAAATCGCACCAAGTTTTCAAACGATGATAGCTGCCATTTTCTCAGTAATTTTTTATCAATAATATAACGAAGAGCATCAATCTGACAATCTGGCAGTGTTGACAACTGATTATAGGATACCACTATTCCTTTTGACTAAGCTTAATTTAATTTCAATTCAATTACTATTTTTTACATAAACTATTTAAATATCACTCCAAAAAACGGATTTGATTGAATCACTATATATCAAAGTTAAATTATTTATTCTTTTCTATTTTAATATTATAATCAGCATTCAAACAATGGTGCTCTGACTTGAATTTTCTGATGGCTTCAATTCAATTAATTATAATTCTCTCTGATGGACGCTAGTTCTTGGAATGAAGTGCATGCTTAATTTTTTTCTTCTCTTTCATTTTCTTTGCTCATGCAAGCAATACAAGTTGGTCACATTGTTGATTGGGAAAATAAATTAAAAAAGTTACATTGTCAGTACTGACAATTCCACTATGAAATTGCAGGATTATTATATAGAAAAAATGTTGCATAAGCACTTATAAAAATAATGAATTACTTCCATGCATCACCAATCTCAGTTCATCTAGGTACCAAAAAAAAAACATCTCAGTTCATCTTCACTTCTCCATAACCATGTCCATGGCAGTCAGAAACACTAGAACTCATTATCATGCTGCACTTTTCTGTCCACCAGGTATGGGTCACATAATCCCTTTTCTTGAACTTGCCAAACACCTTGTATCACACAACATAGTTACCAAAATAACCTTCTTCCTACCTTCAATCAACAACAACAATCCTAAGCCTCAAGTGGAAACAAATGTTCTTCAATCATCAATGGAACAGAACCAGTTTGACATCGTTCATCTCCCACCTATTGATGTTCCTACTAACACCGACGTCGGATTGAAGCTAGCAATCATAATGGAAGAATCAATCCCACTTATTTGTCATGAAATCTCAACCATGACAACACCAAAACCAACAATTCTCATCACTGAGCTATTTGGATCACTAGTGCTACCTGTTGCTGAAAAATTCAACATGTCAAAGCTTGTTTTTTGGCCTTCAAATGCATGGATTGTAGCACTTGCACTTCACACACCAACCTTGGATAAAGTTGTGGAAGGTGAGTACACAGATCAAGATGATTTTATCCAAATTCCTGGTAGCAACCCCATAAGACCTTGTGATTTGTTTGCACCAATGCTTCATAGGAGTGATCAATTGTATCATGAATATCTTCAAATGTGTAAGGAGATGAGAAAGTTTGATGGGATTCTTGTTAACACTTTTCATGAGCTAGAGGCTAAGACAATTGCAGCACTAAGAAATGGAAAAATCTCTAAGGTACCAATTTATCCAATTGGACCATTGATTAGGGAAGCTAAAAGGCAGAACTGTGATGATGAAAATAGAAATTATGTTATTGATTGGTTAGACAAGCAAGAAGAAGAGTCAGTGATATATGTATCACTTGGTAGTGGATACACAATGTCACATGAACAGATCAAAGAGATGGCTTTGGGGTTGGAGCTAGGTGGGAAGAAATTTGTTTGGTCTTTAAGGCCTCCTTCTACAAAAGCTGGGTATGGTAATTATCTCACAGCTGGCGAGGACACCGAATCAAATGGCATCCCGAAATCTCAAGCATCAGTTAGAGCTTTCCCAGATGAATTCTACAAGATACAGAACCAGGGTTTGGTGGTAATGGATTGGGCACCTCAATTGGAGATTTTGAAGCATTCATCAATTGGAGGGTTTCTGTCACATTGTGGATGGAACTCTATACTAGAGAGTGTGTCAAGTGGGGTTCCAATTGTTGGGTGGCCTCTATTTGCAGATCAATTGATGAGTGCAGAACTGATGGCCAAAGAAATTGGAATTGGAATTAGATTGAATGTCAATCAATCTACAAAAGTAGTTGGAAGTGAAGAGATAGGAAAAAGTATATGGAAGATAATGGATAAGGAGGATATTGAAGGTTGTGCAATGAGGAAAAGGGTTAAGGAGCTTAAGCAGATAGCAGAAAAATCTTGGTCTCAAGATGGTCCTTCATTCTGTGAAATGGTAAATGCATTTGTAAAAATAGGTCACACAAATGGGGTGTGATTAGTGATAACTCTTGTGTAAGCTTTCTATGAATAAATAAACTATTGATTAACATGTTGGCTTGAATTTTTTTTTTTCTTTACAATTTTTCCCACTTTTTTGTTGCTGTTATGCTATGACAAACATGAGAAATTGAGACTCAAGTAACCGTTTTAAATTGGTCACCTTTTGGCACATTTTTATTTGTTACACTGAACTAAACATGTATCAAAAAGTAATAGTAGGAACTAGCAAAGAAAAAAGAAAGTAAGAAATGTATTGGTTTACATGATGATTCTCTACTAACTATTTCTGCATAAACTACATTGATGATACAATTAACAGAATGGTTGTACCATCATGAATTTTCCTGATTCAATGAAAACTTTATCATGTAAAGTGAAAAATGAAAGGCATTCCCTTGTCAATTAACAATGGATAATCTTTGATGCAACATAGATAAAGATACTATCACAAGTTGTGTGATTTGACAACTGCAGGTAATGATTTGAGAAGCGATAATGAAGGCTTTCGAGTAGTGTGATTAAGCAATAACATAAATGACAGAAGTGTTAGGGCACCAGCTTGATGTGCAGAACCCAGTGAAACAGGTACATATGAGAGAAGTGTAGAAACTCCTAAGGTCACCTGTAACCATATTACACAACATACCTCATGATCTGATCATAAAAATAAGGTTTTGCTAACGAGCGCTTCAAGGGCATTTGTTAAGATTTCAATACATAAATTTTAAGTTTTAAACACATTGGAAACTTCAAAAGCATATTTCTTCGAAAAACCCGCAACACCTTGTTAACTCTTTTGCCTACTTACTTTCTAGATCACTGGTTATCAAGGTGCAATCAACTAGAAAACAGAGAAAAGGCAACTACCGCAAAGTGATAAATGTTAAAGACGGTATGAAACTGAAAATTGAAATAATGACCTGAAGAGATGCCATGCCAAGGGTGCCTCCAATCAATGCTCTTACTGCAGGGTGTATGTCGAGCTTTCTTGTCGACAACCATAAAATGCCGATTGAAACTAGAGATGCAGTGGCGAGTATACGGTGGTCAAGCTGTTGAAAGAGAAACAATTATTAGAAGGTTGTGTTAAGTCTTCCATGCATAGGCAAAATAAGATTTAAAGAACCTATGAAGGAATAAATAAATGAGATTTGAAATCAAAACTTCTCCTATCAAGACACACTTAGGAGGATATATATATGTCCAGCAGTAAGATTTATGCCAAATATAGGTTCTTCAAAAAGCATTTCAAAACATTGACTTCAAATTTCTCAATACTTAAAAGGTTTAGGAAACCAATCATACACTAAAGTCAAGAGAAGAAAGGTATGGTGATTTTCGGAACTTATTCATTTATATCAGCTCAGATAATTTACCTGCACAGTTGATGTATTCTCGAAGAAATTCCGAATCAGAGGTGTCATTTCAAAAATGTCATCTGGTATCCATGTATCGCCCATCTTTGGAAATGTATTAAATGCATGCCCCTGGTAATCAACATGCAAGGAGAACAATTATCCTTCATCCTCATCAAAGGTTCAACTATTATTTCAAGTGCAAATACCAAAGAGATGAAACTACTGATGAATAAGCAGGCTACCATACAGCATCATTCCCGGCAACAAATGCACCGGATATAGCAGTAAGACCGACAAGTAGGCTGATAGGTAACGCAAGTCTCTTCACTTTGGCAGCCCCACGAACCCACGCCAGTGATTCAGCTGGTGGTTCAGGCATAACAACAGATAGTGCGGTCCAAAAGAGACCACAATAAATAGCAAATGCCGACGTAAGATGAGCTGCGAGGCGATATGGGCTTACCCTTGGTTGCACATATTCTGATGGCGGTTCCTAAGGAAGTAAAACGTTATTAGAATGAGGTAGTTCTATTCAATTTAACTTCAAATAAATAGAAGAAATTATTTTATCCACTTCTCCAACCTCTAAACCGCTTTTAACCATCCACCAGCCGATGAAACCTTGCCCTGCACCCAGAGCAAACAGACCACAGAGTCTCACTCCCAATTTCACTGTAATGTACCCCTTCCGGAGAAAATATGAATAAGGCAACACAAACAGAACTCCCAGTGCCCTTCCCCACATTCTGTGTGCATATTCCATCCAATATATGAATTTGAAATCTTCGAGTTTCATCCCTTTGTTAACACTGAGACAAATGTGAAACAAAATTATCATCACAACATCGATAGTAACAGCAAACAAGATCAACTGCATTTTCCCTAATTACAAGTTGTAATCAACACATGAAATACAGAGTTATTCATTGGAGTAGTTCCAGGCAAAACATTTGGGACATTGGTTCATGAAGTAAAGCAGTAAACTATTCAACAAAATTATATCCTAAGTTAGTTGTAACATTTGTACCCTAAATTACACTGTAATTCCTAAAAGACTCTCATAAATAACAATTTTACCGCAGCATATGCCCATCTCTATGTAATGCAAGCTTGCGGCGACACTACGAGCTTGCAAGGGGGTCATAGTAGCGCTTGGAGGCTTACCGCTTGTACTCAGGCGACTGCTTATATTTCTCAAACTCTTGATGCCATTCCTCATCAGACATCGGAGGGAGTGTACCAGTGAACTTCCAATCGGTCATGGAAAGACCGGATCTGGTGAGCCTGGTAATGCCACCAAGTACCACCAAACTATACACCCATGCGGCTGACAAAAACAGCCATGATCCAACTGCTTTCTGAGCTTTAGCACCCCCATTCACAAGCATTTTCAACCCTTCTTTCTGCTCAACACCAATAGAGGCTGTCCTAGAAAAGCTCCTGAAACAAGGCACATTCTGACCCTACAAAAGCACAACCACAATACCCTTTCAATTAAACCCCATGTACCAAACATTCACACATAGTAGATGAAAAACATTGAAGATCAGAACCAAAAACAGCTCTTCAATATAATGGATTGAGTTTATAATGAAAGAACAATGATAATAGGGAGGCTACAGAACAATGAATCAAATTAAATTTACCTATTCTTCACACCTACAGTAAGATCATTGAAATTCAATTGTGACACATGATTCAACCGGAATTACATCAAGGGATCACGCAGATTTGAAGAATTAGGTGCACAAAAGCTGAAAATTTAACACTTAACTTAGCAAAATTGTATGTAAAACTAATTAATGAAAAACTCAAACTTAATTTTACAATCATAAATAGAAAAACAATTAACAAAAAAAGGAAATTTGCATTGATAACAGAAGGCAGCACAAAAATGAAGAGTTCCAAAGCATCTCGATGCAGTGAGAATAAAATGAACAATGATGAAAGGCAAACAACAATAAAAATTGAAACTTGGAAAGAACCGAGATGAGAGAAAAGGGAAATGAAAAACCTTGGGAAGGGGAAGAGAACGATAAGCATTGATGAAGTAGTGCCTGGCGATGATGGGAGGAGAGAGAAGCTTGAAGGATTCATGTGGTTTTGTTGATCTTAGTAAGGAATGGTGATTGTGATATGAATCTTTGGTGCGCCTCAAAATTGAAGTTAGCAATCGCCTTCCCAACATATTCTTTCTGTTTCTCTCTTCTCTTAGTTTTCTGAGGGTTGAGTTGAAGCGTAAAGGTGCTAAGAGGTTTAACCAAGGTTTTTGCAGAGGACGACCACAAATTTGTGCAGCTATCTCGACAAATATAACCCCGACGTTATGGAAATACCTCAATGCCCCTGACCCTCAAGAAAACTAGACATCCCTGCCCTTCCATAAGTGTGCCTCACGTGTCCGTTTTGCAAAGTGATGAGTTGGCTGTTAACGGGGCTGATGTGGTCGTAACGGGTCCAGCGTGGACAAAGCAAGTCCGTTAGTGGAGCTTCTCCCCAAAACGTAGCTTTGCTCTTGTGATTGAAATTGGGTTTCCCATAAAACCCTTGTTGAAGCCTTCGATATTAAAATTGTTGTCCTAAGCGTGTTGTTGAAGGCAAGGTACTCTTCGTTCTTGCTCTCACGAAGTTGAAGAGAAGAAACATTGAGGTCGTTGGCATTGCCACAGCTACGAAGGGAAGGAGACGTCGTGGAGTGGTAGCAACGTCCATCATCAAAGGTAAGTTCTTTTCTATCAATAGGGTTCTGTTTTGGGGGTTCTGTTTTCCTTTGATATATTAGGTTGCATGCTAGTGAAATATAGTTAATATATGTTGTAATGTGCATCTGATCATCGCCAACTTAGTTGATTTGCTCTGTGATTATTTAATAAGTGTGGGGTGTTGGTTTTGTTTTCTTTGTGTGCAGTGAAAGGGGGATCGGTTTGTGGTTCCTGTTTATCACCATGGGAGAACTTTTTAGACACCCCAATGGTGAGTTAGTCTATGCAAATGGGTCAGAGAAGAGGTTTGACTTGTATGAGCTCGACATTGATCATCTTAATATGGGGGATATGGTGCTGTTGTTGGAGGATTTAGGGTACAAGAGTCACAAGAAGTTGCATTGGTATTATGCATCAGCACCTGAACTCGAAACTGGTCTGAATGAGATGGTTGGGGATCAAGGAATCCGGGACCTGATTGATTGGCTGAGGATGAATGAGGAGCATGAGTTTCATATATATGTTGAGCACTCAATTAACAAACCTATTCTAGCTGAAGATAATGGAGCTGTCAACTGTGAGACTATCAACGTAGATGATAGTAATGATGCTGTTGGAGGTGATGAACTTAACAAACCACATTTAGGCAGTGATGTTAAGCTGGGTATGAGCAATCAAATAGAAAGAGAAAGGGTAGTAATCCCGAGAAGGTTGTTGTTGAAGGAAAGGGGAAAGGGAAGGTTGGTGAAAGCAGTGGGAAGGGCAAGTGTCCGATCAAAATTATGCCAAGAAGGAAGGGGAATACTGGGAAGAAGCCAAAGAATTGTGGAGGGCCTGGTATCAAAATTAATGATGGGCCTGCAGGCTATGCATGGAGATGGGCCTGGAGATATGCATGGAGATGGACCTGCCAAAAATCATGATGGTGGACCTGGGCAAGGGAGCAGGCCCAATGTGAAATACTACCAACCAGAGTTGGTATCTTCAGATGAAGACTATGTGTATGAATATGAGTCTGAGGCACTTCTTACACCAGTGTCAAGTGATGAAGGGGAGTATAACCGCCATGCATGGCCTGAGTTCAATGATGATTATGCATTTGGTGATGGCCACTTCAAATTGGGAACCAAATTTGCAACACTAGAGAAGTTTAGGGAGGTGGCGAAAGACCAATTCATTTCCAAAGAGAGGAATCTGAAATGGCTTAAGGTTGACAAAAGCAGGTTGAGGGTTGGTTGCAAGGTGGAAGGGTGTCCGTGGGTTGCCCATTGCTCAAGGAATGAGACACTCGGTTGCTTTCAGGTGAAGACTCTCAAGGACGAACATGTTTATGGAAGAGACCTTGGGAGTACCTCTGCTGATCAACATTGGCTAAGTACCAAGATCCAGAAGAGGATGGCCACACACCCTCACATGAACAAAAAAGAGGCGATGACATACCTACTGGAAGAGTTCAGGATAACACCACATGAGAAGATGGTTTACAAGGCTGTGAACGAGGCTAGGGAGAAACTAATAGACAGTGAAAAGGAGCAGTATTCTAAGTTGAGAGGGTATCTTTTTGAGATTCTTAACAGCAATCCCAAATCGACAGCATTGATTGAGGTAATCCCCATCCCAGAATCATTACCGATTTATGACAAGCTGTATATATGCCTGGATGCCACCAAGCAGGGCTTCAAGAATGGATGTATGCCTATTATATACTTGAATGGGGCCTTCTTGAAGACATATTACGGTGGGCAGCTTCTCACTGCCGTGGGGATGGATGCAAACAATCACTTT
This sequence comes from Stylosanthes scabra, assembly GCA_036250425.1. Taxonomy (NCBI): domain Eukaryota; kingdom Viridiplantae; phylum Streptophyta; class Magnoliopsida; order Fabales; family Fabaceae; genus Stylosanthes; species Stylosanthes scabra. Next base: position 6,343 of record JASCZI010091130.1, on the reverse strand, counting down.
TACTTGATCGCTTACGGTGTTGCACGGGCAGAGACTAAAGATTCATAGAAGTGGTTCCTGACATTGCTGAAAGAAGACTTGGGGGATCCTGCTATACATGGATGGAACTTCATGAGTGATCAGCAAAAGGTTAAACTGCACTCTTAGTAATTAGTTGTTGCTACATTGAATTTTTAATTGAATTACTATATTCAATTAGTTGTTGCTATGTTGAGTTACTCTAAGGAATTACAGTTCGGCTACATTGAATTCTATGTTGAATTACTATGTTATGTTGAGTTACTTTAATTGGTTGTTGTCATGTTGAGATACTTTAATTAGTTGCTGTCATGCTCATTTAGTTCAATCATGCTATGTTGAATTACTATGCTATGTTGAGTTACTTTAATTAGTTGCTGTCATGTTGAGATACTTTAATTAGTTGCTGTCATGCTCATTTAGTTCAATCATGCTATGTTGAATTATATTAAGCTCTGCTATATTGAATTCCATAAGCTATGCTGAGTAGTTTGGTGCAGTGATGTATTTCATTGAATTGTTCCATTGTAATTAGTGCTGTGTAATTGTGATGTGTTATATATGATTAGCATAAGTAATTAGGTTCATTATGTGCAAGGACTTAGAGAGGCATTGAAGAAAGTCATGCCTAATGCTCCACATAAAAACTGTGTTAGGCATTTGTGGAAGAATTTCAGCAACAAGTTTAAGGACATGGCCCTTAGGGACATGGTGTGGGAATGTGCAAATTGCACCACCCAATCCCAATTTGTTGACACCATGGAAAAGCTGAAGGATATGAATGAGGATGCATGGGCTTATCTGACCAGATTTAACCCTCGGGCATGGGTGAAAGCTTACTTCAGCCATGGTCCCAAAAGTGATGGCTTAACTAATAATATGGCAGAGTCCTTCAATGCTGCCATTGAACCACTTAGGTGTAAGCCAATACTCACAATGCTGGAAAAGATTAGATGTTATTTAATGAGGAGAATGACCAAGCACATAACTCTGCTGAGTGGTCATCTAGACAAGCTAGCACCTGTACAAGAGAAGAGACTTGCCCGTTTGATGAGGCCAAGCACCAAGTGGGTGGCAAAGTGGGCTGGAGATGAACCTAGGATGAGGTTGCAAGTTAAAAAGGCTAACAACGATGAGACACTAAGCATACGTGCTCATGCAACAAGTGGCAGCTAACATGTAATAATTACTATCTCAGCTAATCTAATGAATTTCATTTTTTTATTGTTCCCGGTGTTCTTACCTTAACCTATATGGCTGTTATGACCAGGAATGCCTAGTGTGCATGTTGTATCAGCTATAAGGAAACGACGTGGTTAGGTTGAAGAATATGTTCATAAATGGCTATGCATGGAATCATTTCATGCAACATATAGACACACCATCAACCCAGTTCCTAGCGAACAATACTGGAGCAACACTAACTACTTAAGGACCGAAGCACCAATCATCAAGAGGCCAATTGGCAGACCTAAGATCCACACCAGAAGGAGGGATGCTGTTGAGGACCTAATTGTAGGTGACAAGCTTAAGAAGAGCTTTCGGGTGACTTGCACAAAATGCGGGGAAAATGGGCACAACTACAAGACTTGCAAGGGTGCTCCTGCAACAGAATTGGAAGCCCAAGACAAGAAGAAGTCCCCTTAAGTCAATCTGCACCTCAAACTTAACAGGAGGTAAATTTGCCCCTCGATGAATATATTAGTGTGTCGTTTGTCTTTTTTTTAAATTTGTTAGGGGTATATTTGTCCAATTTAAAATGTCAATTCCATTTTTGTCCATGCAGGGTAATCAGGCAAAGCAGGCTATACAAGTGCCACAGCCTCCACCAACTACAATGAATTCGAATCTTCCATTCAAGCCACCAGCCCAGGTTGCACAAGGTGCAGGTTCATCTAGGCCCTTCAGGGCCAAGCAGCAGAGAAAGAAGTGCCCACCCCCATCAGAACCACCAACACCTTCCTAGGAGACACTTGCAGCTGCAAGTGCTTCAACCCAAACAAAATTCAGGTTCATGGAGATCCCGGGGCTGAGCAAGCAACAACAGTAGTTAGCTACAAGTTGAAATGGAGTGTATTTTGTTAGCTACAAGTTACTAAATTGTAGCCTTTTGGAAACTCTGAACTTTTTGTTTTTTGAAGACTATGAACTAATAAGGATATATTTTGGATCCTTTGTAATGGATTAAGTATTTTGGAACCTTTGTAATGGATTGAGTATTTTGGAACCTTTGTAGTAGATTAGGTATTTCAGAACCTTTGGAATGGATTGAGTATTTTGGAACCTCTAAAATGCAGAGTACCTTTTTATGTTTATGTAACATCCTTCATCTTCTAATTATCTCATTCTTGGTTGCATTGAGTATTTTACATAGTTAATCTAGCCACCCATTCTTGGTTGCATACTTCATTGCACATATCACATAATTATCTCAACTTCATTTGCTCAAACAAAAGAGTACATCCATTGCAGCATAAACAGAAACCACATAAACCCTAAACTCATTACTCTAAGCTCATACCTAAACCCAAATCACATAAACAGAAACTACCAAAACAATCAAACACACAAGTAACACCAGCTTTGGCTTATTCTTCATCTCCATTGCAGCAACTCTCTCCTCCAACTTTGTAACCCTATTCTCCACTCCATCCATTGCCATATGCTGCTCTAATTCTTCATTGTCCCCTGCACATTTTTTTGGCCCCCTCCTTGCAAGATGTTCAGTGTGCCTATCTAGTCAGAGAAAGAATTTACAGTGAGGTAACCCAGCCTTTTGTCACAAACACAGACTCAGAATGAGGATCAAAAGATCATTCAAGAATCACAAATGAACTAACAAAAATTGCTTACCTTGAAGAATGGGCACCCGAAGAACAACTTATTAGGGTTGTTTTTCGTTTTTGACATGTATAGCACAGCATATACTCCACAGTGGCACTTAGGCGCCACACCGTCCCTGTCTTCTATCCCCTTCGGTAAGAATACACCTTGCGTCGACGAGGATAATCTCTCCGATCTCCCAGCCCCTCCGCCGGCGCTTCCAATCGACCCTGACGAAACTCTATCGCAATCCATCAACATTGAGTCTCGGGTGAGGGTGATGCACCTATCAAATTGATTTGGGAATCAAAACCCTGATTCGAAAATGATTTATCCCAATTTCAGTCACAAGAGCAAAACGGATGCGTTTTGGGGAGAAAATCCACTAACAGACTTGCTTTGTCCACGCTGGACCCATTACGGCCACATCAGCCCCGTTAACAGCTAACTCATCACTTTGCAAAACGGGCACGTGAGGCACACTTACGGAATGGCAGGGATGTCTAGTTTTCTTGAGGGTCAGGGGCATTGAGGTATTTCCATAACGTCAGGATTATATTTGTCGAGATAGAAAAACATCAGGGATATATTTGTCTTTTTTCCTAAATAATAAATAGAAACTCAAACCTTCAACGAGGGAGACTAACATTAATTTCATTGCGATCTCATTTATTTAATTAATTAAAATAAAAATAAATTACTAATTATTAAATATAGTTTTTACAATAATATTTTTTAAATTTATAAATAAAAAAATTTACTATTGTAAATTAATAAAATACAAAAAATATTTAATAACTTCATAAAAATAAAAAAACTAATATATAATTTAAATTTTAGCTAATTTAAAACATTATTAAATATAGAAAATGTTAAGTATTTAGAATAAAAGAAAAAATTTAAAAATAATTAAAATGAACATCAATATACAAATCTTGAAAAGCCAAAATTCACCTTTTCAATAATATACAAAATAAATTAGAATTAAAAAATATTATAAAACTAAATTATTAAAAATTACATATATAAGTATATAACTTAGACGAATGATATAAAATAACAAAAATAGAATTTATTAATAATTTTTTATATATTATAACATTTCAATCTACTTTTTTCTATTTTTTAATATTAAAATTTTGCTTTTTAGTCCCCTTCAGAGGAACTCAACCATCTCTCTCATGTACCTCCTCTTCACTACAATGGCATAAGTCCCGGTTTCTCTGACACAAAAGTGAAAATAGGAACTCAAGTTTGGGGAATTATATGGTGCAGAGGCCTCTTTAGACTTTATATAGAGAGAGGGTAATTTCCCAAGATGGCTTAACCAGTAGACACGTGGTCTAGTGACCAATCGATAAGAACCATCTAAGATATGTATTGCAGGACTAGTCCATGCCTGTACTGCTGTACGTGGCTTGAGTTGCAGCCATGGCACGAATAATTCCCAGTTTATAGGGCTGGGTACTTATGGCACATTTGGGAAAAGAGTTATTGGCAAAGGAGACATAGAAAATAACTACCGATAAAATAATTAGCAATATTTCAATAAAAAAAATTAGTAGTATCAGATATATAAAAAAAATACTATGTGCATAATAAAATTTTAAATATTATTCAAATTCGCTTCTATAAAAATGAATAATTTTAAAAAGTTAATCTAAAAAATTTTAAAATAAATATTTTAAGTCTGTTTGGATAATAATATTTTTCTTTTTAAATGATAATTTTTTTTTAATTTTAGATAATAACTTAATTATTGGCTCCTTAAAAATTCTCTAATATTAGTTATGTAGCATTATTGGTTCGTGAATTATCATTAGAATTCGAGACTAAACACTTATCATCCATATCTTACACCAAGGCTTATATAACTTGGATATTCCTCAAAAATTGAAGAATATAGGAATCGAAAACCCCTCCCTTCCCTCCTCCAAGCTAAGTGTGCTTATGACTAACAAATCACTGCACCATGTGTTATTCTTTGACATTCCTGAGAAAATTTTAATATATATTTACTTATTAATGGGCTGATAGTTCAACCAATAATTTCACAGTTGAATCTTTAACTCAATGACCCAATAATCTGACTGATTCGATTGGCGGATTCAGCCAAAGTCAGAACGACAACAAACAATCGACGCAGCGGCGGAGAAAGCCTACAAGGGAAAACCATCGACCAGGGAATGGGATAGATCGTCGCCGCTTGTGGAGGGCTGCGCCCTAGCCCGTTGCCATCACCATTAATCTCGCCGAGGGTGATCACCATGAGGTGGAAAGCGGCCAAGGTAGAAGAAATGGATGGATGCAGAACCAGAGCAGGCTGCGTACTCACAAGGTGCCTCACAATCGGGGCGCTTCTCCAGATCCGGTATGGGTTGATTTAGAGGTTCAGGTAGGTTAGTCTGGGCCTATGCCCATGTCCAAAAAGAAAAAAAAAAAACTATTCTATGTACAGAGGTCCTGTATCGAAGAGTGCTTCTAGATATATATATAAATAAATAAAATATAACCAATTTGAGTTGTTGTAATGATTAACTCATTAATCCACTTAAGCAAATTTTGGAGTTCGAATCACATCTTATGTATACAACAATTTATTTATCAGCGACAAACTCTTAAATAAAGCTCACGTTTGCGATGAATTAGTCATCGGCCTACGGATTAGGGTACCATGGAAAACTAATATATACAGTAATGTTACATGTACTACTGTATATCTCCGTACATCTCATTTACAACACGAAAAATATAAATATCAGCACTGAAAAATTTACAAAACACATGAATACAACATATGATGACACAAAAACAGTTATGCATTACACAGAAATAATATACCTCAATATAAAAATCAAAATAAGAAAAAATAAGGAGTATATAAAAATGTATAAGAGTATACGGAGATTGGAAAAGTTTACGTGACCAATCATATTGGTGACCAATATGACCAATACATTAAAAGCAATGGCTGAAACGACTTGAAGGCTTTGCGTTTCAACAAGTCAAGAAAGGTCCTCAACTCTCATCTCAACGAAGCTCAATTTCTTCCTCGTCACGCTTCACGCTTCGTCCTCAAGCTTCGACCATGGAGAAGGCGTCGTGTTCCCGATTCAGGTCTGCAGAGAGTTTCTGAGATTTGACCTCCATCAAGCACATTCAACCCCCGTTGACCATGGCAGCTTCAAGATTTGACCATGGCGGCTTCATCTTCGTGGATTCAATGTGACGTTATTCATCTCGATTCGGTTCACCATCAACGAAATTGAGAGAGGCCTCCATTGGAAGCACCGTTGAGAGAGACCTCCATTAGAAGCAACGTGATCTCAATCATCTTTGACAATGTTTGCCTCCCAACGGATTTTGTTTTTGGTGATTTTTCAATTTTGGACATTGTTAGTTGATTGACTATTTTCATCATGGATTCTGTGAATTTGGATTGCCTCAGACCAGTGGATCATCCTTCTGAAGATTCTGAGCAGGTTACATTCTCATTATCTTC
>JASCZI010091129.1:11684-31889 GCA_036250425.1 Stylosanthes scabra | reverse complement strand
TATAATTTTTAATATATATATATATATATATATATATATATATATATATATATAAAATAGGTATTTAATGAAAAGGAAATAATAGATATTATATATATATAATTTTATTTATATTAAAAAATAACTTTATACTATTAATTAAGTTGTTAAATATATTAGTCGAGTAAAAATAAAAGTTTTGTCTAGATATTATCTATTTTAATAACAAATGACAATTAACGAAAGGATTTTATATAAATTTTATTATTAATTAATTAATTTTGTGATATATATTTACTCTAAGATATATTTGTACTGTATTTTGGATTATATTTTTTGTATATTCTGTTAGGGTTGGAAGTAAGTCAAGCTAGTTCATGAGTTAATTTGAACTCAATTCTATAGGAGCTCGACTGATGAGCTTGTAAGACGACGAACTTGATGTGCTTAAATTTAAAATTATATATTAAGTTATCAAGTTTGAGCTTGAGTAAATTCATCTTATTGGCTCGTAAGCTTACTCAATTTTATATATTACTTATTATAATTATTTATATCAATATATACATTATTCTTTTATATTTTTATTTTTAATGAATATTATTATTTTAACCGCACATACTTATTATAAAATACACATTTGCTAAATATATGATAATAAATTATTTTTTTATTTTTCATATATGTAAATTATAATATCTTCATTAATTTATTGAAAATTTGTTTAAAAAATATTGAAAATTTAATGAATGATGAATATTTTTTATATATAAGTTATAATTTATTTATATAAAATTACTCATTATTAATAAGTTGAGCCAAATCGTGAGTAGAACTTTATTTTCATGAGTGAACTTGAGCTTGGTTGCTCAACTCACCTCATTTTCAATTATTATTTTTTGCTCCCAAAATTCATTTTCTGAATCCATCCCTTTTTATAATATTTATTATTATTTTAATTCAATAGCAATTTACAAATAAAAATAAAACCCAAAATAGCAATTTATAAATGTCAATTTATATATATTCATCGGGAGACATTGGAAGTGATTCCATATATAGTTAATAATTAAAGAGAAAAAGTTTAAATTCTTCTCCTTCTCATTCTCTTTTTGCTTTGTAATTATTATTTGTTCTCTTTTTTAGTATTACCCGTTAATCATTACGACGGTTGTATAAGTTCATCTTTATAAGAGCATTTGACATTTCCAATTACTTTCCCTAAACATAACATGCAAAAATGGTTCTAATGAATAATAGTGACCTTTAACTTGTTTTGATTTTCTTTTTCTTATTTTCAATTTTCAAATTAGAATCCCATTTGTTATTTATTTATTTATTTACTTTATTTCTAACTAATTAAGTAGTAATTTGTATTCCGTTTAAACAGATATCGACACATTTTTTTTTTGTTGATGTTGCTGTTTTTGTTGCTGCACTCATGCCAGGTCCAAACATCAGCTTTGCTGCTCTAGCTCAAGAGGTACCATTACTACTGATTAATCTCATTTACTTGCTTTTTGTTCATTTTTGGAAGGGTTTGCTTTTTTTCGTTATATTCTCATGAATTATATATTATCCATAATATTATAGCTAATGCACTTTTTTAAAAAATATATAATGTCATTTGTTATTTGTTAAAGAAAGGTGCTTCTTCCTTTTAGATTAAATTTATGAGAAAATAGTATCATGATATATACTACAGAATTAAAATATTACTAAAAATTATAGAATTCAATATTTTTAAAGTATGAGAAAAATTAAAAGAGAAAAAAGATATATATAAATAGAAATTCCTGCTGACCAGCAAAATTAATTTTATAGAGCCAGCAATTCCAATCCACATTCCAACCGGCATAAAATCTCTCAATTGATTAAATCCCAATTTCACGCGCCAATATGGCTATATGCTGGCTAAAAACTGTTAGGTAGCACTGCTCATACGTAAAAATCCATGCGAACCCAAAGTTCTTAGGTGAGGGGTGTATTAGAGTATTAGAAATATAACAATGGATGTGTATGTTTCTATGAGTTTAAGTCTTTTAGAAAAGTGGTATTATGTTTTTAAGAGTTTAATTTTGATGCACTAACAATGTAAAATATTTTATATACTCATGTAATCATATTCGTTTGTTTAGATTACTAATCAAGAGGTTAATGAGAAGAGAAATTATTTTTGCTAAGTGGTATTACATAATTGGATTACACGTTACAATGCATCAAAATTAAATTCTAGTTTTAATACCAAGGCAAGGACAAATTGACTTCGTTCAATTGCTGGAAAACCAGTGTGCTTGGGATTACAAATATCAAACTTGATAGTGATTGTGATTGGGCAGATAATCCAGTTTGGGGTCTGGAAAAAAAAACATTGTCTGTGAATGCTTGCCCAATCACATAATTCGGGTGAGCAAGTTGAGTGAAAGAACTTTCGCTCTGACTGTGACGCTATCAAAAGATAATGTTATTCTTCCAAGAATTTTGATTTGTCGGAAGAGATGATGAAGATGCTTAGGCTTTAAGTAAATTTCCGAGTAAAATTAATGATTGTTGCATTATGGATATTCTGATTTCTGAGATCATAGAATGTGTAAAAGGAGAAACAGGTGAATAAAAACATTATTGAAAGAAAAAAAAAGATGAGCATATATACAACCATATATTTTATCTTTTGAAGTGCGACTAAACAAATACTTCATAGAAATATGTTTTTAGCATCATCATTGAAATAAGTGGCTACAACTATGGCTCAAAAGGATGCAGAATGTGCCAATTATATATGTTTAGCTGTTTTCAATGATTGCAGTTATGATCATAACCAATAGAGTATTGTTAAAATTAGAGTAACACTTTTTAGTGATATTATTTATTACAATTTTACATTTATTTTACCCACAAGTTTCGTCGGCAATTGGGCAAAGCAACTAGAGATGAAATATCAGATAAAAAGATGTCAACCACAGAAGCTGTCCCATGGCTTGACCGTTCAGGATCATACAATCAGCTATCTCCACCAGAGGTATACAATAAAACATTTGCTAGTTCTAAAATTCTAATGCTTCTTTTGTCTAACTCATCTTTTAATTGTGTTGATGCAATGTGAAGAGTTGATGACACAATTTTTGTCTCTTTTGTTTGTGGCTTATCTTTAATTTCAGCAGTACATACTTGTTTTGATCTTTTGAATATTAGAAATGCTATGTTTACAAAAGTAAGAGTGAGATGTCTTTTTGAACTTCTCATGTGGCCACAATTGGGTAATATGTTTGAAAAATGTGATATTTTGGTAAATAAATTTTCAAAAAGCAGTATTCGGGTAAAATTAATAGCCTCCGAAGAATAATACACATATTCTTATTGGTGAAAACTCAGGTGCAGTTAACTTTATGTGAAGTTATATTTTGAAATCGTCAAATTACACTTTAGTTAAACATGTCAATTCATCTAAGGATGTTTAATAAAGAAACATTTTTACATGAAGTCGAGCCACCATTCTTATTTGTAGCTGACATTATGTTAGTTGTCAAAAACAATTTCAAGATTTTTTGTTTAAATGTAATAGAGTAATTAATAATTGGTACGATCATTAAATATATTTTTAGTTATTGTAATTGTTGAGACTTTTTTTTTAAAAAAATTACCATTTCTTAAGGGTGTATTTGTGAATTTGATTTATGGGAAAATGAGAAGAAAAGTTTTATGTGAATTTGAAGGGATTTGATTCTTAAAATTTTCATTAACCCTACTTGAAAATGGGATATATACCTCCTAGTGCTAAGTTGGGATGTCAAGTTCTCTTGAGTTATATGCAGTGTTATACGCGTGTAATCTTTTGGGAGTGAATTCTCAAATGTTGCCAATTGTATAACTAATTTTGTTCAGTTTTCTAAATTCAATAGAAGTTTAAATTGAATTAATATGAGTAACAAATTCTAACTTAAGTCCTTAGATGAAGAAGCTGGTTTGCTACTCCCTCTTGTTTCTTTCTTCATCTCATCACACAACATCATGCAGGATTTAACACTTTAGAATTCATTGATGAGACCTAGCCCCGCCAGTTTTTATGACGATTATGAATTGTTTGATAAACAAACAACATTCACCCAAGACAAATTTGGGAAAGTGACAAGAGTTTATATAATGGCTGACCAAGATATGCTGATGAAGGATGAGTTCCAAAAGTGGATGATTAATCTGAATCCTCCAAATGAAATTAAGAAGATAGATGGATCTGATCACTTTTTGATGTTCTCCACACCAATACAACTATTTTCATGCCTTCAAGAGATCTCCCACAAGTATTATTAAATATAATTTGTTTGATCAATCTGGGAACTTTTTGTTGTTGAATTAGACATCAATAATTAGTTGCCAGCAGCTTCTTTGTTTCCTATTTTAGGTTGTCATCACTAATCTCAGGGAGAGAAAATTATTGTATTTAAAACATTTTTAATAAATACCACATAAAAAAGTTTCGACTGATTTTTATTCTCTTTAAAACATTTTTCGTTACAATAAATTTAGATAATCAAACAATTTAAACAATCAAGTCCAACTTAGTCATAATAATTCACGTGCCTTTTTTTGTTAGATGTTATCATGATATGTTTTTCTTCTTATTATTCTTTTCCCTCCTCCTTTTACATCATCCTCTTCTTCGGTAGGCATCATCTTCTTTTTCTCAAATGGAGGTGTATGAATGATTTTATATTTATTTTAATTTGATTTGTATTAGGTTTAAGAATATTCCTATGTCAATTTATTTTAGCGCTACGTTGAACAAATTTTTAATGAATTTCAATGCTAAACTGAACATCATTTTTATGCTAAATTTGAATGGACCTAGATGTCATATGGTTCACTTTTAATGAATTTCATTGCTAAATAGAACATCGATTATTTCTATGTTAAAGAAAACAAATTCATTTTTAATGAATTTCTATACTAAAATAAACATCATTTCTATATTAAATTTGAATGGATCCAAAATGTCATATAATTAACTTTTAATGAATTTTGCTGCTAAATTGCACATCATATCTATGCTAAGTTCTTCTTCTGCGTCATTGTTGTCGTTATCTTCATCTTCTTCTTTGATATTGTTTTTTTTTGGATGACAATAGCGCAGCGAAGAAGACGGGACAACGGAGAAGAAAAAAACAACGCAATGAAGAAGAACAGCAGGAGGTGGAGAAGAAAAAATAACGTAAAGGAGAAGAAGATTTGGAGAAGGAGGAGGTAGAGAAGGGGAGGCGGAGAAGAGAAAAGATAACGCAGTGGAGAAGATAAGGAGGAGGAGAAATAAGAAGAAAAATAAGAAATGATGTATGCATGCTCTTTTTGGTGAGAATCGATTGAGAATGGTTTTGCTCCCCACAGTGGCCCAACAAGTTGTGCATACAACCATCCAAAGTACCGAGCAACAAAAGTTACAAAATGAGAATGAAGAAGATGAAATACCCAAAACAAGGGCTTCAGTTCGAGCTAAATTTCTCCCTCCACAAAGCTCTAATCAAATCTTCACCGTTCAAAATGAAGAACCAGATGAGGCAAACATGCAGTCATAATTTCAAGCCAATCCAACAGTGAACAAACGAGAAAACACAGGTTGAAGTTCTGCTGTCTTGGAAAAATGAAAATGGGGTTCTCTTCCTTTCTCTCTCAAGTTGCTGCCTCCCCTTGTCAAAAACCTCACAAAATATGATTACATTGTGTGAGTGGATGTAACACACCCTAAAAAGGTTGGGCATGGCCCTGACCTAAGAGAGAAACCTAACCCAACAAATCTCCCCCTTCTCGACTAGGTGGAGGTCATCGCCATCCCGTGATCAAACAACATGTCTCAAGCTTTCCTCTTAGCAATACCTTTGTCATCATATCAGCACCATTATCATCAGTATGAACTTTCTCAAATTCCAACAACTTGGAATTCAACACATCTTGTATCCAATAATACCTAACATTAATGTGCTTAGACCTTGCATGAAAAGTGAAATTCTTAGCAAGATGAATAGCACTTTGACTGTCACAAAACAACACATAATGGTCTTGCTTGAAACCAAGTTCTTTAAAGAAACTTTTCACCTACAACAACTCTTTACACATTTCAGTTGCTGCAATAAACTCCGCCTCTGTTGTAGAAAGTGCAACACACTTCTGTAGCCTTAATTGCCATGAAATAGCTCCCCCTGCAAAACTTGACCAAATAACTTGAGGTAGACTTTCGAGAATCAACATCTCCTGCCATATCTGCATCAGTAAAGCCAACCAGCAAAGGTTTCTCACCACCAAAACTCAAACTCAAGTTAGTTGTACCTAAGATGATCAAAACCGATCCAATCCGAACAAAACCAACAGATCGAACCAATAAAATCGATAACCGAATAAACCAAAAACCGAAAAAACCAAAAAAATAGTTTTTGCCGTTTTTAATTCGGTTCGTTTTGGTTTTCGGTTCTTAATACTAAAACTGGAACCAAACCAAACTGAACCGGTATATATAATATGTGTGTGTTAAACCCCACCATAACCCTAATGTTTCACTGTTTCAGACTCACTCCTCTCTCTCACAAACACAGCCTCATCTCTGCCCTTCTTTCTCTCTCAATTCTCTCTGTCAAAATCACAAATCCAACTCCTCTCACCGCACCGCCACCTAGCGCCATTACCTCTCCATTGCCGTCCAGTGTCCTCTATCCACTCTCTCAGCCTCTAAAGCACTTTACTCCTTCGAATACCGCCTCCCATCCGTCGCCGTTCTTCGTTCACCCTCCCTTAGAGTCACGGTCTTGCTCAACCTCCCTAGACGGCTTGACCCTCGCGGTTGTTGTCATCTCTGCGCACTCCACAACCTCTTGCGTCATTATCTCTTCACACTTCCCAGTTGCCGGCGTCCATTGTATTTGTTCCTCATCCTCCCCCTTTCGTCTCTCTGTTTTTAAAATTCTAGGTTTATATTTTGACTATAAATATTAATTTGGTTCTAATTTTTTTATTATTTTATTATTTGTTTTTTTTTTGTCTGTTGATTTTGATTATGATTCTAGTTCTAATTTTGATTATTATGAGTTGTAAATTTATTATGAAATTCCCCCTCCCTTTTTATCCCTTTCCTGCTCAATGTTTCCAAATTTTGTATTAGGTTATAATTCTAATTATTGATTTTGATTCTAATTTATTATTTACTTTTGATTCTGATTTTGATTCTAATTAATATTATGATTCTGATTATGATCCTTATGAATTCTAACTTTGTGGTGAGTTTTTGTGATTTCCATTGAGGATTTCTGTGAGACTGACATGTTTTCAGTTCACCTTGATATGATATCCTTTTTTTCCCTTTTAAATGATTTTTAAAAATATCTATGTAAATGAGTTATTTTTATTCTTGAATGTCTTAAACGCTTAGCCTTCAAACATGTTTTCAGCAGACCAGCCACTCTCATGGAATGTTGAAAACAATTACAAACGTGAATTTGTTGAATTATACTATGAGGTAAGCTCTCTTCTTGAATTTATTTTCTTGTTTGAGTTTGATTATTTAGTTCTGTGTGCAGATATTGATGCTCAAAGTATACAAGTTGTTTTGTTTGCCAATTGAAATCAGATGGAATATTAAGAATTAAAAAGAATCTGTAAACCCCAACCTTCTCGTAAACCAAACTATGGGATTTATTCCGTAAATTTGCTAAGATATTCGGACTCAGTGGATTTTTTCGAGCGAAATAGGATGCGCCGTTAACTCAAGCTCCGCAAAAAACCGAGCCGTTAATTTAATTGACAGTACCGGCTTAGTGCCATCGGTAATAACACAAAACGAAAACAAGAACACCTACGTTAAAGGTTCGGCCCGGAACAAACCGAACCGCGAAATTACAAAACTGCCACTCGTTAGTGGCTATATAAAGGAAGCCACATGAGCATTCAGCTCATTTGCTCCCTTCATCAACGTTAAGAGTGAGAGAGAATTGAGAGAATTGATTCAAGAATTAATTCTGAATCAATTCCCCACTATTCATCGGCGGCTTCGGATCGTGATAACTTTTGATCCGGAGCTCCGATGACGCGTCGTTTGCGGCTACGCGTAACTTATCACGTCTTCTACCGATCTGACCTAAGAATGAGGTATGGGTCTCGAAAATTCCCATCTACTAACCTTGTGTGATTTTCGAAAATTCAACATCATAGGTGGTGTTCTAGCTTGCTCTTGAACCGTGCTTCAAGACTACGACGTCAAACCCGATGAGATCACTCCAACCCTATGTTCATCAACTTGCATGAACTAGTATCTTAGAGATTTTGGGTGTTTGGGTGTTAAATTGTTGTTGTAGGTTATGTATGATGCTAAGGAAGGATTGGTAGAACTAGAAATAGCTTGGTGCACCTCTTGGAGACCATGAGGTTGATGGTGGTGCTTGGATGCTCAAAGAGCGGTGGAGCCGCGTATGGTGTATATTGAGCGTTGGAATCCAGGTACGGTTTAGGATTCGTCAAAGCATAAGTTAATCTAGCATGATAAACTAGGCTAGTGGACCTAGTGTATCCTTGAATATGTTAAAATGGGGAGGAATGTGAGTTGGGTATGCTATGTTCTTATGTGTTATTTGCTTCCTTTCTGTTGAAATGATTTTGTGAACTGCGGCCTCGTGCCTAATCTGGTTTTTTAGAAAAGTGAGGCTTTGTGCCGAACATGTTTTGAGCAGAAAACGGAACGTGTATACATGAGATGGTAGATATGATGAGATGATTTTGAGAAAGATAAGCCCGAGGGGCGAGATATGTATTGAGAAAGTGGGGAGAGTTTTTGGAAAAGTGTTTTAGAAGAGGTTTTGCATAAAAAAAAATGGTTTTGGTTTTCTAACGTTTTAAGGAAAATGGGTTTTCGGGCGAGCTTCGGCAAGCCGGAATCTTGATTTAGAATGACTTGACAATGGTTTTAAGGAAATGGATTTGAAGCATGTGTTGTGATCTAAAAGATGTTTTTGAAACTGTTGAGATTGGCTTAGAGAGCAAAGGATTTGAGTGTTTGAAATGACCAGAAATACTTAAGCTGGGGTGAATCGATTCTACCTGCAATAGAATCGATTCCATGAGCATTTTCCTTAACCAAAACTGAGTTTCGAGCATAAAGAATCGACTCTCAGCCTCTGAGTATCGATTCACAATTCAACAGAGGCCAATTTCCATCACCTTGAATCGATTCTTGCCGTTCAGAGTCGATTCTGGTGATGAGCTTTCTTCAAAAAAAGTTTTCCAAGTGTTTCGAGTCGATTCGAGGGGTTCCAGAATCGATTCAGGTTTGGACAGAGACGAAATTGATTTGAAAAGGTCGCATTGAATCGATTCGGATGCTCTCCGAGTCGATTCTATTTTCAGAAATGGTTTGCAAAGGGCCCGTGAATCGATTCGGGGTGAGCTAGAATCGATTCACTAGAGTCCAGATTTGAGTTTTAAAGTGCCAAAACCTACTTGGAGTCGATTCTTCCTCTTCGGAATTGATTCCAGGAGTAAGGAACTTGGTTTTCAAAGGAAATGGATAAGAAAGGAAAAACTCCCACATGTTTAAGGAAAAAGAGCTACATCTCATGTATAGTGCTATATCCCCTCGATAGGAGGAAGAGTGTCACCCGAGATGACATTATGTGAGCCGAAGTGACAAGTGGGGGCCTGCGGGCTGACGACCCGGCTTACGGCAATAGCGGACTACCGGCGTAGTGCGTGCCATGGGGGGTCAATAGGGCCAACGTCCCGGCGTACCAATAGAGAAAATGAAACCCCGAGATATATATGAGAAAGAAAGAACGTAAACGTTCGGGGCAATGAGCGAGTTGTCCTTGGGGAAGTGCGTACGGTAGTGATCCAGGATATACACTGGATCGGTCCGATTGGCTAATGTAACCGACCGAGTGAGCTCATCATAGCTATAGGGACAGGCATGCATCACGTGCATTTGTTTGACATTGTTTGGGTGTGCCTACTTGTTAAATAATCGGTATATGTTGTGTGCTTGATTTGGTTGTTTGTATGCCTTGCTTGTGTTTGTTTGTACTATCGGGATTTGAGCGAGAGTAAGATGAGAAAGGAACGAAATAGAAGAGGAAAGAGTTGAGATAGACGATCAGAGAGATAATGAAAGAACACTAGATAAAAGGAACCCAAATAGCATCTAAGAGAAAGTTGTATGCCGCGCTTGTGAGATGAATCTTGAGAAAACCCGAGTGACGAGTAGGATTTCCTCGTGTGATCCTGCTAGCTTACGTTATGTAGTTTCGGGGCCTTTACCGTATTGAGAATCCAGTGGTTGGGATTCTCACCCCGTATTTGTTCAACTGTTTTTCAGACTGCAGGTTCATAATATGGAAGATAAGCTAAGTAACGGTGCATAGCATGGTCGTAGAAGTTCTCCACTGCGTCGAAATTAGTCTTGGTCGAGTTTGGAGAATTAGGGTTATAAGTATGTAGAGTCATGTGAGCATGTATGTAAAGCCTAAGCTTCGCATGCTAACAGTTTGTCGATGAACCACTTGCACAAGATATTTTATATATGTATAAACAAGTTTTTATAACATGTGTGTTTGGCTCTACTTTTGTATAAACTGATAGTTATGTTAGGTGGTTTTAAATTGCTCGTACCTACGGGAAAGTAAGAAGAGTGGTTGTGACAACCTAGCATTGGCAAAACGTGTCCGCGGCACAGTTTGTCAGTATTGGGGTGTTACAATTTTTGGTATCAGAGCAGTTCTTTCCTTGTGAGCCTGAGGAAACGGACTGCTATGCTTCAACGCATATTCTGAACCAAATAAAATCATGCGAAAAGGTCTTGCCCATGGTGAAGATCGGTGTCAGTACGCATGATAGTTCTATTGTTTGAGTTGTTTAGATAGCATTGTGCCTTACTCAGTAATGGACTTGGCCCGTTCAGTACCACTAACAAGTGTACAATGCGATCTTGATGACGGCAATGAACAAGTACAAGTCGAGTATAGAGTTGAAGAATGATAGAAAGGTTTCGAAAAGATGTTTTCCAAAGGATTTTCAGAGTCATGTCTTTCTTGAACACTTTAGTCCTCGTGCCAAATTCCTTATGACCGGAAATTATAGTAAAGCATCTTAGAGGTCTAGAGGTCAAACGAAAGCATACGGTACGAAGGGTTTGTGAATAACCTGTTATAATTCGAAACATGTGGCCTAATCGGTACACATTGGGGAACAAAATAACGAAAACAAGGATAACATCTGTCCTAGTTCGGGATATGGAATTCCCACTAAGTCGCGAGAGAAACCAAGTGAATCTAGAAGAACGAATAAACGATAGTAATAATAAATGCCGAAAACAGTAGAAACATAACATAGGAATGTACCTAGAAATCTTCGAAGGATCAAACAAACATGACCAAAGTTTAGGTAAACATACAGATAGTAGTCGAAGGATTACAACCCAAAAGTAAAACACGCGAAAATAAAAATCGAAGCTAGAATGAGCCATTGGTTATCACTCTTGATCCGGTGCGCCATCCTGAAATCCTTGATCCTCTGATTGCGCAGCTTGACTGAAGAATCTGTGCACATAATTCCCTAGCTCTTGAATCTCCTTTGCACGATTGGACAAGCGAGATTCGTAGCCGTCCAACCTCCGATCCATTCATTGAACATTCTCGCTCCAACTTGAGAAAAAGGATTGCATTCCTTGGGTAAATGCCTCCATGAGCTAAAGTGAGCGGATGAACCTACACCTTGCGGATGAGGACCTTCTTCGTCGGCATCCACATTCTCTTCGACTGCCGCTTTGGGACCTCTTCCCATCTTGTTAAGATGTCGGGAAGTAATGGCACTCCCATCATCAACATAAACCGCTTCTTCACTCGAGAGGTTAATGCTGAAATGCTCAAAGATTTTGGTCCAGAGCATTCCATGTCCTAGACCCATTCCAACCTGAAAACAGAGAAGTGACAAAGAGAAGTTACTACTCTGAATACGATTAAGTATAAACCGAAAATAAACGAACTAGATAGAATAGACAGAAGGACTAGGAAGTAACCAAGATGTTATCGAACAACGAATGGTGTAATGCATCAAATGCCAAGTAATGAGGTACGGCCAGTTTAGCCTGATCCTCTTGACCATAGCCCATAGGATGACTAGATCGTCCTCGAGAATTGATCCATGGTTTCCTCTCCTTGGGAGCCACACGTATGAAAGCATATAAGAAGGAACCAACGATCCGTACTCATCATACCGACCGAATATTTCCCTCCGCTAATGATAGAGACTTGCAACCTTTGCTTAGCGCGTCCAATGCTAAAGGACTCAAATTCTTCGGGCACTTTGCCTCCTTCCTTGAGTAGCACTCCGCTATTTTCTAAACCCAAGATGGAACCTATCTCATCCAAACCGAGGGTGTATTTTACGCCTACCAACCAGAACATCATCCTGAAATTCCCATCACCCTCATCATCATACAAACCGTCATGAATTCGAAGAGTGGTGGCAACGGCTGCCATCAGGCGGGGATAATACCTGCATTCGAGAAAGATATTCAACCAAATGGGAACTAAATCACTAAGCAAACAATTAGCAAAGCCACACGACAATTTAGAACCTACATGCACAATTTAGGAATACGAAAACAACCCATATGATATCGAGCACTCGATGAAGCCTTAGGAAATACAAGTTTCTATGTCCAAAAACGTGAACACGTACACTTAAACTAGCCAGTTAACCTGACACCTACAAAAATCAATGAAACCAATGTATGATGGAATGAGAACTTACCGTTCTCACATGAACAATAGTGGCCTTAAGCCTTGGAAATCAAGTAACCTCCAAAACTCTAGATACTTGTCTTCCGGTAGTAGCCCTTCACTAAGATACCTTGGTTTCAATATGGGCATCTTAGAGTAGAATTTTTGAAATTCTTCCCAATTATCCTTGTTAGTGAACCATCGTCTCAACGACACTTGCGATAGTGGTGGTGGGACCTTACGAGGAGCACTCGTAAGCTTGACCGCGGGAGTTTTGCGGCGACTCATAATTGTCAATCCTGCGAAGTATTGAGTAACCTAAGATAGATAGAAGCGAAACAAAAGAGACGAATAAGGATTAGGATTAAGTAAAGTGTAACATAGGATTGAAGAAGTAAGGGAAGTAGATAGACGAAGTACCGTAGTGATTAGGAGACAAGAGAATTGAAGAGAAATAGAGACTTGGAGACTTGAGAAGATGAAAACCTAGGAGAGAGAAGAGAGAAAAGGGGTGAGAAAGGTGAATGAAATGTGGAAAATGAAGGATAGGAGAGAGAAAGTGTGTTTATAACACATTTCTGACGGGAATGAATCGATTCTCGACGAATCGAATCGATTCGTTATGCCCTAGAATACCCAAAATGTGTGAAATGAGTCGATTCGTGCCCTTGTCGAATCGATTCAACCTGAGACAGAGAGCAACCTTAGTGTCAGAACCCTACTTGAGTCGATTCTGAATGTATTGGAGTCGATTCGAGCACAACGAAAATGAGAATTAGAGAAACCTAAGTATCACGAGTCGATTCCCTACCATGTAGAATCGATTCATAACCAAACAGAATATAGTCTAAGTGATAAAAACCTGAACTGAATCGATTCTGAACCTTTGCAGAGTTGATTCGAACATGACAAAAACCAAACCTGAAATGCCTAAGTGCTAGGAATCGATTCAAGCTTCTTGATGAATCGATGATGAATCGATTCACACTTCTACAGAGGTATAGGAAACCAAACACACCTATAAGATTGATTCTCCACCTTGTAGATTCAATTCTTCGCCATCCCAAATAGGAAATAGGTGAAACACGCTTACAAGAGTTAATTCCAAGGGGTAAGGAATGACTCAAGTTAACGTTAGGATGATAGAGACATGAACTACGATAATTAACCAATTCCTTAAAGGTCGTGACTCTGATCGAGAGTACGATAACCGGATAAAACCAAAAGGAGTGAGCAATTGTTCTCTCCAACTATAATGGAACCAACAGATCGATGACTTCAACGTTCTAGCAAATGTCGAGGATAAACCGCGAACACCATAGTGAACTTTAAACCAACCTACCTAAGCCGAGACTAAGATGGTCTCGCTTAGTAGACCCTAGGGACACCATTGTGGTGAACCAAACGGAACGGATTAGAGAGTGATGAAAGTCCGCCCTGGTACTCTCTACCCTAAATTGAACACCGACGATTATCAAAAGATCAAATGACTTGAGACAAACGTACTACGTTTCAGACTAACTAGAGGTTTCTAACGTGCTACAACACGAAATGCAACTTAGAAAATTTAGGGGAAATGCGGATAGGAGGGAACGAAACGAAATCATCAACATGGTCTCATCACGATACTCCAGAGGGTAACGTTGGGGGATGACCTTGGAGTGTGACGTAGAGTGAATTTCGAGGGCGAAATTCTAAGTGAATTTTGAGGGCAAAATTATAAATAAGGTGGGTAGAATGTAAACCCCAACCTTCTCGTAAACCAAACTACGGGATTTATTCCGTAAATTCGCTGAGATATCCGGACTCAGTGGATTTTTTTGAGCGAAATAGGATGCGCTGTTAGCTCAAGCTCCACCAAAAACCGAGCCGTTAATTTAATTGACGGTACCGGCTTAGCGCCGTCGGGAATAACACAAAGCGAAAACAAGAACACAGAAATGATCAAAAAAATATTTAGGATGCGAAAACGAACACCTACGTTAAAGGTTCGGCCCGGAAAGAATCGAACCGCGAAATTACAAAATTGCCACTCGTTAGTGGCTATATAAAGGAAGCCACATGAGCATTCAGCTCATTTTCTCCCTTCATCAACGTTAAGAGTGAGAGAGAATTGAGAGAATTGAATCAATTTTCCACTATTCATCGACGACTTTCGATTGCGATAACTTTTGATCCGGAGCTCCGATTGACGTGTCGTTTGCGGCTACGCGGAGCTTATCACGTCCTCAATGCATCTGACCTAAGAATGAGGTATGGGTCTCGAAAATTCCCATCTAATTCTCTCCTTTAAGTTCTGCAAAAATCAAGGTTTACTAACCTTGTGTAATTTTCGAAAATTTAACATGATAGGTGGTGTTCTAGCTTGCTCTTGAACCGTGCTTCAAGACTACGACGTCAAACCCGATGAGATCACTCCAACCCTATGTTCATCAACTTGCATGAACTAGTATCTTAGAGATTTTGGGTGTTTGGGTGTTTAATTGTTGTTGTAGGTTATGTATGATGCTAAGGAAGGATTGGTAGAACTAGAAGTAGCTTGGTGGACCTCTTAGAGACCATGAGGTTGATGGTGGTGCTTGGATGCTCAAAGAGCGGTGGAGCCACGTATGGTGTATATTGAGCGTTAGAATCCAGGTACGATTTAGGATTCGCCAAAGCATAAGTTAATCTAGCATGATGAACTAGGCTAGTGGACCTAGTATAGCCTTGAATATGTTAAAATGGGTAGTAATGTGAGTTGGGTATGCTATGTGCTTATGTGCTATTTGCTTCCCTGCTGTTGAAAAATGATGGCAATGATGATGATTTTGTGAACTGTGGCCACGTGCCTAATCTGGTTTTTGAGAAAAGTGAGGCTTCGTGCCGAACATGTTTTGAGTAGAAAACAGAACGCGTATACATGAGATGGTAGATATGATGAGATGATTTTGAGATAGATGAGCCCGAGCGGCGAGATATGTATTAAGAAAGTGGGGAGAGTTTTTGGAAACGTGTTTTAGAAGAGGTTTTGCAAAAAAAAATGGTTTTGAGTGTTTGAAATGACCAGAAATACTTAAGCTGGGGTGAATCAATTCTACCCGCAACAGAATCGATTCCCTGAGCATTTTCTTTAACCAAAACTGAGTTTCGAGCGTAAAGAATCAACTCTCAGCCTCTGAGAATCGATTCACAATTCAACAGAGGCCAATTTCCATCACCTTGAATCGGTTCTTGCCCTTCAGAGTCGATTCTGGTGATTAGCTTTCTTTCAAAAAAGTTTTTCAAGTGTTTCGAGTCGATTCGAGGGGTTCCAGAATCGATTCAGGTGTGGACAGAGTCGATTCTGTTTTTAGAAATGGTTTACAAAGGGCGCGAGAATCAATTCGGGGTGAGCTAGAATTGATTCACTAGAGTCCAGATTTGAGTTTTGAAGTGCAAAACCCTACTTGGAGTCGATTCTTCCTCTTCGGAATCGATTCCAAGAGTAAGGAACCTGGTTTTCAAAGGAAATGGATGAGAAAGGGAAAACTCCCACATGTTTAAGGAAAAAGAGCTACATCTCATGTATATTGCTATATCCCCTCGATAGGAGGAAGAGTGTCACCCGAGATGACATTATGTGAGCCAAAGTGACAAGTGGGGGCCTGCGGGCTGACGACCCGGCTCACGGCAATAGCGGACTACCGGCGTAGTGCATGCCATGGGGGGTCAATAGGGCCAATGTCCCGGCGTACCAATAGAGAAAATGAAACCCCCAGATATATATGAGAAAGAAAGAACGTAAATGTTCGGGGCAATGAGCGAGTTGTCCTTGGGGAAGTGCGTACGGTAGTGATCCGGGATATATACTGGATCGGTCGGGTTGGCTAATTAAACCGATCGGGTGAGCTCATCATATCCATAGGGACAGGCATGCATCACCTGCATTTGTTTGACATTGTTTGGGTGTGCCTACTTGTTAAATAATCGGTATATGTTGTGTGCTTGACTTGGTTGTTTGTATGCCTTGCTTGTGTTTGTTTGTACTACCGGGATTTGGGCGAGAGTAAGATGAGCAAGGAACGAAATAGAAGAGGAAAGAGTTGAGATAGACGATTAGAGAGATAATGAAAGAACACTAGATAAAAGGAACCCAAATAGCATCTAAGAGAGAGTTGTATGCCGTTCTTGTGAGATGAATCTTGAGAAAACCCGAGTGACAAGTAGGATTGCCTCATGTGATCCTGCTAGCTTACCTTATGTAGTTTCGAAGCTTTTATCGTACTGAGAATCCAGTGGTTGGGATTCTCACCTCGTATTTGTTCAACTGTTTTTCAGACTGCAAGTTCACAATCTGGAAGATAAGCGAAGTAACGGTGCATAGCATGGTCATAGAAGTTCTTCGCTGCGTTGAAATGAGTCTTGATCAAGTTTGGAGAATTAGTGTTATAAGTATGTAGAGTCATGTGAGCATGTACGTAAAGCCTAAGCTTCGCAGGCTAATAGTTTGTCGATGAACCACTTGTACAAGATATTTTATGTATGTATAAACAAGTTTTTGTAACATGTATGTTTGGCTCTACTTTTGTATAAACTGATAGTTATGTTAGGTGGTTTTAAATGGCTTGTACCTATGGGAAAGTAAGAAGAGTGGCCGTGACAACCTAGCATTGGCAAAACGTGTCAGCGGCACGGTTTGTCCGTATTGGGGTGTTACAGAATCAGTACAACATAAAGTGGATAATTGAAATAATTGGTATCAAAGATGAAAACAATAGAATGAATGATCTGCTATATAATTGGGGGTTCTTGATAGTGAGCCAAAAACACTAATCCTTGCTTTACACTATCTCTCTATTTTTGTATCCTTTGTTTGATCCCTTCATGCCTAATTTTTGAATTTCATTGCCTGAATTTGTTAATTTGATATATGTGATTCTTATTATGTTAATTTGATATTTATTAGATAATTTTTGTTAGTTATTATTTCTGATTTTGATTTTGCTACTTGCTTTTTTGCTATGTTTATTTGTAGTATGACATTGGTTCAAGCAATAACATTGGTGATGTTGCTCTTCCAGGTGAGTCTTCCATAGGATCTCTTGATGCATTGTCGGCTGCACCTACTCTACTTGCTCTTCAGAGAAACACAAAGTCTCTTGTTGCATCATGCTTGATTTTCTCTTATTGGATACCTTTTCTTAATGGAAAGCTTAACTTAGATTGAACATACGTTGCTTTGTTGTATTATTGAGTTGGTAATGAATTGTTGCATGAGTTATTTTATTGAGTACTAGTGTTTTTTTATGGTCACAATTCTCAGTAAACAGCGAGCAGGAATATATTTTAAAATCAAAATTAATAACCGAATAAACCGAACCAAGTTGGATTTCTTAAAAAAATCGAACCAAATCGAACCGAAAAAATAATGTATCATCGGATCGGATGACTTTTCTTCTATAACCGAACCAAACCGTATCTATGCTCACCCCTAGTTATACCTTTGAGATATCTCAAAATCCATTTAACAGCATTCCAATGTTCTTTACCAGGATTTAAGAGAAAGCGACTCACAGTACCAACCGCATGAGTAATGTTTGATCTAGTGTACACCATATCATACATCAAGCTTCCAACAGCTGAGGCATAAGGAACATCATCCATTTCCTATTTTTCCTTTTCAGTGGTCGAAAATTGATTCACACTTAACTTAAAATGAGGAGCAAGAGGATTAGCAACACATTTTGCATCACTCATGCCAAACCTTTGAAGCACCTTCTTTATGTACCTTTCTTGTGACAAATAAAGTTTTCTGGAATTTCTATAACAAGCAATTGACATGCCCAAAATCTGCTTGGTCGAACCCAAGTCCTTCATAGCAAAGAACTTGCTCAACTGTTTCTTCAACTCATTAATCCTGGAAATATCCCTGCCAACAATCAACATATTATCCACATAATGCAAAAGAATGATAAAATCATCATCAGAAAACTTTTTCACAAATACACAATGATCTGAGGTAGTCTTGTGGTAACCATGCTCCCCCATAACATATTCAAACTTCTTGTACCACTGTCTTGGAGCTTGCTTCAACCCATAAAGACTCTTCTTAAGCTTGTACATGAAGTCTTTCTTTCCTTTAATAACAAAACCCTCCGGTTGATCCATGTAGATTTTCTTGTCTATGTCACCATGAATAAAAGCTGACTTCATAATCATTTGCTCAATCTCCAAATCAAAAGAAGCTGCTAAACCAAGCACATCACGAATGGATGACATCTTCACAGCAGGAGAAAAAATCTCCTCATAATCAACACATTTTCTCTGGCTAAATTCTTTGACAATCAATTTAGCTTTATACCGAGGATTAGAACTATGTTCTTTATTCTTGACTCTGAATACCCATTTTTTCTTCAAGGCTCTCATGCCCTTAGGTAGTTTCACCAACTCATAGGTATCATTCTCAAGTAAAGACTTCATTTCTTCTTGCATAGCTTCAAGCCATCGAGCTTTGCTTCCATCCTCAATAGCTTCTCCAAAACATTCAGGTTCTCCCCCATCAGTTAACAAGACAAACTCATGTGAAGAATTCCTTGACGAAGGCTTCCTTTTTCTTGTAGACCTCCTAAGTGCATTTGCAGGAAATTCCAAAGTTGGTTCTTCATCATGATCACCATCACCAACTTCATCATGTGTAGGATCAACTGTCTCATCTTCGCCTGCACCTATATCATACTCATTATTTTGAGCTTCAACTCTACCCCCTTCTGCCATAGGTATAGTGAGAGTAATATCCAACTCAGAAAAATTATTACTAGGCTAAACTATTGGCTTATTTGCATTATCAATATCCTTCAATGTTTGTTCTTCAACAAAAACAACATCTCTTCTACGGATCACCTTCTTGGTAATAGGATCATAAAACCCATACCCGAACTTATCAGTGTCATAGCCAATAAAAATACGTCTTAACATTAAGCTTGGACCTCTCATCTTTAGGAATATGAACAAAAGCTTTACAACCAAAGACTCTTAAATGATCATAAAAAACATCCTTACCTAACCATGCCTTCTCTGGCACTTCATACTCCAAAGGAACGCATGGTGTCCGGTTCAAAACATGAACAACAGTGCTCAGAGCTTCACCCCAAAAGGATTTCAGCAATCCAGATTTTGACAACAAGCACCTAACCCTTTCAACCAGTGTCCTAATCATCCTTTCAGCAAGCCATTCAATTGATGAGTCTTTAAAGGAGTCTTCTGATGTCATATACCATGCTCTTTGCCGTAAGCATAAAAAAATGGACCTAAGTAATCACCATTATTGTCAATACGAATGCTTTTCAATTTCTTCCCGGTTTCTCTTTCAACCGAAGCTTGAAATTGCTTAAACACATTCAAAACTTGATCTTTGGTCTTCAACGTATAAACCCACACCTTCTTAGAGTGATCATCAATGAAGGTTAAAAAATAGATAGACCTACCAAGTGTTTTTGTCTTCATCGGACCGCATACATCAGAA
>JASCZI010091128.1:27665-39087 GCA_036250425.1 Stylosanthes scabra | reverse complement strand
AATCCTCAAACTTTTGGTGGTTGTTTATCAACTCCACAATGGTTGTCATTCATCAAAACCTAATCATAAAAACCTTGCATGCATATTGTAACATGGTTTACAATGGGGCTAAGGTGGAGGTAGGAATTCATATTTGGCTAAGTGAGCTTGAATACTCGAATCTTTGATTAACAAATGATGCATCTAGCTCTCTCTTTTCTTCACTTTAACCCAATGTTTCTCAACTTTAAGACTCATAATGCAATTTGAAGATACATGTGATGCATTTTTCCTATAATGAATGATTATGGCATATGCGCTTGCTTATTCGGTAGCTTTTATTTTGCTACTTTAAAGTGACAAAAGGCTTTTCTTTTTCTTTTCTATTCATTTTCTTTTCATTTTTCTATTTCATTTTTTTTTCAAATATATTTTCTTGCCACTTTTCTTTTCTTGAAACCTTATGCAAGTGTAAATGCCTATGATGTGTATATTTTCATGCATACATGCTATTCCCAAATGCCTTAAGATATTTCCTCTTTTTTAATTTGAAAACCCATTTTCACCCACTCACAATGTACTATCTTTCTTAATTCCCTTTCTTTTCTTCTCTCAATAATGCTTAACCACTAAATCCAAGATTAATTAAAGATCAAGTAAGGACAATCATGGTTTTGCACTTTCAAGGTTTGTAATGAGCTAAATTTGAATAAAGGGGTATTAAGGCTCAAAGTTGGCTTCAAGGGTGATTTTCAAGGTTTAGGTCATTTGGTAAGTGAGCTTTTGGAAACAAAGGCCTCAATCATATGAATGCACATAATATAAACAACGATGGACATATATAATCAATTAATTCATGAATTACAATCATAAGAAAGAAAATAACACACGAGAAGAAAATAGTGGTTCATTGGAATGTGGAACCACCTTGTTTAAGGCTCAAGTCATTTCTATGTTGTGTGTTCTTTCACTATATTCTATGATTAGAAATTTTTCAAATCAGGTATAAAGATCAAGTTTCAAAATATTTTCAAAGAAAATTTTCATGGTGGCGTCCCAAAAAGGGCACACAATTAGAAATCATGTTTGAAGTACAATTACCATCCACAAGAGAAGAAACCGATTGGATGTCAGTTTTCAAAATGAAAAAACTCAGTGTGTTGTTTTTCAAAGGACATCTAATCTTAGCAAGTTTGACTACCAGAGTTCTACGATTAAACAAACAACTAACTACTAGGAAAGCATAGAAATAGTTCGACTAGAATTAAAACAGACCAAATTATTTGTGAAAGTTTGCGTAGCCCTATTACCCCACACTTAAAATGTGCACGGTCCTCTGTGCACCAAGCATGAAGTGTCACTCCGCCAAGTCGCTCATGAATGACTTTTCTCTCTTCAAGGATCTTAGCTCTTTCCGCATGCGTGGGGGTTTCATACAATTGAACTTCAAGCAGAGGTTGTTGTTGAGAGGTTGAACCACGGGCTCTAGTGGATGATGCTTTTGCCGGTGCTTTTCCCTTGCTTGCCATCTGTGATGTGGGAAATTCATACAAGGGCAACCATGTAAGATGGTGTATGAAGTAAAGAAAGCAAGTATTAGAGTTATGGAATCAACAAAGTCGAAGTGAATTACAAACATTCAAGTGCCACGTTCACATAAATTTTAACACTTATTAAGTTCAACACCTCAAATCATTAGGCAAACCAACCATTCCTAATCAATCTATGCAACAAGGTTTGGTATCCATGGTGATAAACAATGACCAAATACATGGTGATCAAGCATATAATTGAAATCAATGTCAATGTCAAAGCAATTTACCAAACAAGCAATTATGGTTGGTTATGATACCAATCATTAATAAGATGACTAAACATGCATACTAACTATGGAGTGCAATTCCAATTATCAAATCATTTCAATGTTGGTATCAAAATCATTCAAAGACCAAAGCAAATCATAATGCAACTTGCAAAGCAAGGATTAAACCATAATTGAAATGAATTTTGCTTTGGGCATTTTATCGAACACTTGGTGTGCAAGTTTTGCAAAGCATGGAATTTGTGCAAAAACCAAGTGTTCAATCCCCAATTTCAATCACAAAAGCACCATCATCAATCAACAAGTATCAATGAGCATCAAGAAGCATACAATTGGTCTTCTAATCCTAGTTTTCCAACCAATCTAGCAACACTAAGAACTACCACTACATGAACTAAATACCATGAAAAATGATGATGATGATGATGATGATAAATGATGATGATAATGAAGATGGATGATGGTAGTTGGTGTGTGCCAATGGTATGAAGATGAGAGAATGAGTATGAATGGAGTTGTGGAAGTGATTAAATGATGAAATGAGGGAGTGGGAACGGTTAAGGGGTGTTTTAAAACATGAATGGGGGGTTGGGAGGTGAGTTGCGCACGCAACAAAGGGGGTTGCGCACGCAACTCTTGGCAATGAAAAAGAGTGCTTGCTGGAATTTTGAACATTGCGTGCGCAACATTATAGGTTACGCACGCAACTTTGGAAATTTTGATTGTTGCGCACGCAACATGAGAGGTTGCGCACGCAACTCTTCCACCAGTAGCTCCCATTCTCTGCAAAATAGGATGTTGCATGTGGAACATAGCAGGTTACGCACGCAACTTTGCAGAATCAGGAAGTCGCTTGTGCAACTTTGAAGGTTGCACAAGCAACTTGAGAGGAACAAGATCAAATTTTCATCAAATGTTTTCAAATCTCATGTATCAAGCATGCAAAATCTTGTTCCTAACTCTCTTATTTCTTTAGAAAACCAATCTTTCACAAACAACTATGTACAAAACACAAGAAAATGAATAAGATTAGAATGTGTTACCATGGTGGGTTGTCTCCCACCTAGCACTTTTGTTTATTGTCCTTAAGTTGGAATTGTTGAGAGGTGGCTTCATCACTTCCACTTTGAGTTATCCTTCACTAAGTGAGCATCCATACTCTTGTGGTGGTGAAGGATTTTCTTGAAAATCTTCAATTTTCCCAAAAGTTTGTCAAAGCTTGAGCACTTCAACACCTTCTTCTTCTCTGGCTCATCTTCTTCATGCTTCTTCTTCTTTTTTTCTTTCTTCCTCTCTAAGTTCAAGGGAGCTTTCTTTTTCTTCTTCTTCAATTAAGGGGGAGCAATCCTCAACCACTTTTCTTTGAAACTATTAGTTTTCGTATCCTCATATTTCTTTTTTTCCGCACTTTTCAATAGCTTGTCTGATTTTATGTCTTTATTGCCAATTTGAAATTGACAAGCACCTTTCTTCCTAGGCGCTGGTGGACGGGTTAAGTGGAACACTTCTGTGGTTTTTCCTACCGAAAAAGTGAAGATTTCATCGTCATATTGAAGCTTGAACCTAGCTGTTTTCAGAAATGGTCTTCCTAATATGACTTGAGGTCTTCCTCCCTTATCCCCTTTAGAGGGAATAATAACATGGAAATCAGCTGGGACTGTTAACTTTCCCACATTTACCAGAACATTTTTAGCAATTCCGGCCACCAACACAATGCTAGCATCCGCTGTTGTAAAAACTTCCTTTGATTTCTTCAATGGACCAAGATCCAGAGTTTCATAAAGTGTGTAAGGTATGAAATTACCACAAGCTCCCAGGTCACTCAAACATTCGGGGATATCCACCCCTCGAATCTTACAAGTAACTAAACATGGATCGGGATCTTCGCACTTAACCGGTATCTCGGTTTCCTCTACCTCGTTCCCGCGGAAGATAGTAACAATGAAGAATGTCTCACTCTTGGTTTCCTCTTCAACCACCTCATCATTAACCTCTTTTTCAGGTTCCTCTTCAACTTCCTCATCATCCGAGTCAGCAGACTCTGCCAATTCAGCCAACAGTTCATATAACCAGTCATCCTCATCCTCTTCTTCCTCTTCCTCATCGTTTTCATTGTGAACCATATTAATACCTCCCTTGGGGTTTGGAAGTGGTTGGGATGGTAGAGGACTTGGGGTGAAAGGTTGAGGTTGTGGGTTTGTAGTTGGTTGATTGGTAAATTTATGGAGCAAGTCGGTGATATGTGAAAGTTGGAATTCAAATCTTTTTTTAGCTTTTTTCATCTCTTTACTTTCTTGTTGATAAATACGGGGGTCTCTTCATGATTGGGTGGAGGAACATTTGGTGGAGGGTAGGTTTGTCTAATGTGTGGTGGTTGGTATCTTGAATTTTGTGGATTTTGTGGCTGACTATATGTGTATGGTTGGCGGAATTGGGTTTGCTGTGGTTGTTGGGATGAGTTCCACTGGTTTTGTTGGTTATCACGCTACCGTTGAGGCTTTGTGTAATACTGTTTGTTGTTGGGTGGAGATTGCTGGTTCCCATGGAAATTGTGGGATGCCGCAATGGTGTGGTCCTCATGCAATTGTGGACACTCATCTGTATAGTGTAAATTGCATGAGCATACGCCACAATGATTGGCCATCAATTGTTGAGAGGTGTTGGCCTGTTGTGTCAAGAGCTTTGGGGTCGCTGCTTGTCCTTCCTTAATCTCCTTTAACATGGCAGCTATATCAACCAAAGACTTCGCAAGGATGGTTGATTCAGAAGGGGTAACCTCGAAAACACCCTTTGCAGCAGATGTGGCCCTCACTTTGAAGTGCTGGTTGTTGTCGGCCATCGACTCTATCAATTCCCAAGCTTCTTCGGGCGTTTTGTTCATCAAAGCTCCTCCCGCGTAGGCATCAACCATAGCTTTGTCATTTGAAGTCAATCCCTCGAAGAAGTAATTTATCAAAAGAAGGTCAGAAATTGCATGATGGGGACATGAGGTCAATAGTTTCTTAAAACGCTCATAGTACTCAAATAGCATTTCCCCATGTAGTTGAGTGATCCCAGAAATCTCCTTTCTGATAGCATTAGTTCTTGATGGCGGAAAGTACTTTTTGACGAATCTTCTTTTAAAAGCTGCCCAATTCGCAGTTACTTATCCGGACAGAGTATGATAACAGTCTTTGGCTCTGCCCTCCAAAGAGAAGGGGAAAGGAAATGCTTTCACTGCGTCCTCATCACCCCCAGTCCTTTGGGTAGTGGCACAGATCACATCAAAGTCCTTTAGATATTTTATCGGGTCCTCACCCAGAAACCCATGGAATCGCGAAAGCAAATTGATCAGACCAGATTTCAATTCAAAATTCTCATTTAGCTCTAGAAATCGAACTGGCTGATTTTCCAGAGCCATACTTGCTCCGCCCATTTATTTCAAAGTCATCCTAGGAAGGTCTCCCATGATGGAGGTACCTGTATCAGAAGAAGAAGGTATATCACAATCAAAATCGGAATCAGATGAGTATGCAGAATTGTTTTCGGATGCTAGATTTTCGGTTTGAAAACGTAAGTTATTCTCAAACTCAATTCTACGCCTAACTTGCCTTGCTTACGTCTAAGGGTTCTTTTAATCTCAGGGTCAAAAAGCAGCAAGTTAGGATTAGAATTTGACCTTAGCATTCAATGAACAACTCATAAGTGAAAATAAGAAACTATCTACCAAACTAACAATTCTATCCTAAATATCTACAAACTAACATATTCACAATATCAACATATCTACAAATAACCATGAACAAGAGCACATGTTTTCAATTTCCTGGCAACGGCGCCATTTGACGGACGCCCCGCGGTCGCTCTCACGACCGGTTCGAAATTCCTTAATTTAAAAGCAGGTTTTCATTGTAGAGGAATCCAAACCAGATGTGAGATTGACAACGGGGTTAGTCAACAAAGAAAGGTATCACAGAGCTTGCAACCAGTTAAAAATACCGAGTATTAAACTCGGGTCGTTCTCCCTAGGAATTGAAATATCAAGAACTGATGATAATAAAGGGTGCTTGGTCTTGAGTTGAAGTATAATGTGTCCCTATGATTACCACTAATCCCAATTATGAATGGTTGTCACGTAAGGCACAAAGCCCACTCTATAAAACGGTCGAATGGGTGGAATTAACCCTGTTCCGAAAGTCCGAGGCATATACAACAGCGGGGAACCTAGGTATTACAACAGAACTCGAGTAAATCCCGCGTCACCAGGAAGAACTCACCAGTAGTGCAACTTTCACTGAATTGAGTCTGTATCATTAAGGTCCCCATGCTGTTAGCAGGGGCGTAGCATCAACGGAACAGTTTTAACCCAGGTCTTAACCCATTCTTATCCTTAGGGATTAGTGGCTAAGATCATCCACACTTCAACCCATGACCAAGGCACAAGAACACTACTACATATTTATAAGAAGCAAAACATCAAACACTTGGTGGGCGTAGTAAAGAGACATGGTAAATAGCAAGAGAAATAGCAAATCAAGATGATCAATAAAGTAAATAAGCAAGAGAATCAACAATTATCAACAATGAACCAAGAAAATAGAAATAGATCATAACAAGAAATAAATTTCAGCAATATGAAAATAAGAACACAAGAACATAAAAGCTAGAATTGAAATAGAGATGAGCAAGAGATAGAAATAAGTATAGATTGCATTAATTAAAGAAAAGTAGCAATAAACCAGCAAAGATGAATTAAAGTAAAGTGTTTGGCTAGTGACGACTGGAAATTGGAAGAGAAAATGAAGAACACTATGAACTAGAGGAGAGAAAATGAGAGAGATGGAAAACTCTCACAAATTCTTCCTAAACTATCTAAACTATGAAATAATCCTAATTGGTAGTGTATGGTGAAAAGTTCCCCCTTGTGCTTCAGCTACTCTCCCTTTTTGTAGATTGAATTTGGGCCTCATGGAGGCTTGGCCTTGGCCCCAAGACTTGAAATTCCAATTCTGGCCTTCAATTTGGGTGCTGCAGAGGTGTACGTTGCGCAAGCAAGTTTGCTGCTAGCATAAGTTGCGTGCGCAACATTGGCTAGCAACATAAGTTGCGTGCGCAACATTGGCTAGCAACTATGTTGCTAGCCTGCTTGCTAGCAACTTCACTAGCAACTTCAGCTTTTCTTCATGAATCCTTTGCTTCCAATGCCTTCCTTAGCCTTTTCCATGCATTTCTCAATCCCTAAAAACCTGAACTACACTAACAAACATATCAAGGTACCAAGAGGGATGAGATTATACAAATTTCACTCATTTCTAAGGCTAATTTAGCATGTTTATCAAACTCAGAACAATTATGGCAAAAGTTCACAAACATGGTTATTCACAAACAATTATGTGGTTTTAGGTTGATAAATCCATCAAATATAACACATATTTTATCATGAAATATGGGTTCATCAATACCCCGACTATGGAAATCTCGACTGAGGATATCCCGACTGAGGATACTCTGACTGGAGATATCCCAACTAAAGATATCTCGATTGAGGATACTCTGACTGGGGATATCCCGACTGTGAAATTCTCGACTGAGGATATCTCGACTGTAGAATATGGGTATGTGCATAAGTAGGATTGTTACGAACTCTTGAGTATCCTGTGGGTAATCCACCAATTGCCCAACAACTGGGAGTCATAGTCGAGGTTGAACTAGTCAAACCATGAGGGGTAACTCTTATGCCACTCTTGACTCCTCCGACATGAATGGTCAAGCCAATTATAGCATCTGGGTGAGGCCCAAATACTCGACGAGGAAGAATTCCCTCTGAGTCATTCGACTCTTCAGTCGAAGATCATGATAAAGATCTATCATTTGCCATTTTTTTTGCCCCTTTGCAATCGCATGAAAAGTCAAGAACACCAAATTAGCACTTGGGGTCCCACTGGGCGTGCTGATTTGTTTCGCTCGATTTGGTTTGACTTTGACAGAAAATATCGACCGAGCTTGCACCACAATCTTGTAGTCGGGGAGCGGGTTGCGATTCCCCTAAAAAATAAAAGTATAAGTTCGACCCAAGATTTTGGCTAAAACGGTGTTCCAATGCTTTAGGGACCAGTAGCTAAGATCATCCGCATACTTCAACCCATGGCCAAAACACAAGATCACCACTCACTACTAACAAAAATCATATTGGCAGAAATAAAACAAGCAGCATAACAACAAAACATAATGGTAAAATAACAGAAAATAAATGGACAGAGTAACGGTGTCACATTAAGAAAAGAAAAGGGAAGAGAAGGACATGGAAGGAAGTGTGACATGGGAGAGGCTCGGGAGAGAAAAAGTGGTTGTGGCAGTGGGTGCAGGGGACAATGGTTTTTTTTTCCCCTTGTCATGAGGGGCAATGGTGTTTGTGATAATAATTAGAGATAGAAGTGGGTTGGGCTGCTCATGGAAGCTTGCAGTTCAACTTGTTTTAGTTCTTTTTTAAAAAAGATTTTAGTTCAAGTTGTTTTAGGTTTTGGTTAATTCAACTTATTTATTCATGCCAAAAAAATTCAACTTACTTATTACGCAGGCAAGTTAATGCTTTTTTGTAAAGCCTTTAGCATATTATGTTGTCTCGACAATATACCTTTTGATAAAAATAAATTTGTTCCGGTCAAATTTTGTTCCACAGAGTAGATCGAGCTTGTACCACAATTTCTTATTTGAGAGTGGAATACAACTTCTGTTTAAAGTAGATGGGTTTCGACCTCAGGTCTTACAGTTTCTTAAATTAAGAAAGTGCTTCACGAAAATGTAGAAAAAGTAATTTTCATTGATTGCCTAGATGGATTACAAATGTTTAAAGGTAAAGAAATAATACAGAATGAGACTATCAACGTAATTTAAATTGGCCCAAAATGAAAGAGCTTAAAACTGGAAGTGACCAAACTTAATTAAATATGACTTGATTCTAAGAAAGAATGCTACCATTGAAATATTTAAAGAAATTGAAAAAGACAGAAATAAAAAGAGAATATGAAACTGAAAATGAATGGGAATGAAAAACCGAAAGAAAATGACAAAAAATAAAATGGTGAAAAAAGAAAAGATGAACTTCCTAATATTCACATGCTAGACTTGCACTTCATAAACTTTCTTAGCATCAGAGGTGACTTGAAAATTTTGAAAGGCTTTAATAATAGTGAAGTAATGAAAATGATGAAGTAATGAAAATTTTGCTACTATTTATGGGCAAGCCTCTTAGTTCACTGTGAATCACTTTATTCATGCTTGGGCACACGTTCAGACTATCTTCTTGACTCTCAAATTTTCCACCCACATTCTTTAGACCCTTGGAGCTGAATAAAAACCACCCACATTCTTTGGCAGTTATTTTTAAATAGGAGTAGAGGCTCATACTGCCTAAGGGGGGCAGTGCCCCCCTAAAGTTAGAAAAATTTCATAAGAAAATTGTATTTATTGTTATTTGGCCCCTCCCAAGTATTTTATTTTGGCCCCTTTGAAAAAAAATTTATAGCATATTATATTTCAGTAATGTTGTATATACATTTATTTTGGCCAATTAAATCGAATGAAGTCTTTTATTTCTATGCTAAATAAAATATTATTTTAATGTTAAATAGCACAAAAAATTGAACCGAAATAAAATTTTCATTTAACATCAAAATAATATTCTATTTATGATAGAATAAAAAAATTAGTTGGACTCTATTGGACAAAATAGGTGTATAGCTAGAATTATTCCTTATATTTATAATCAAGAATTTCAAAAATAATTTTATAGCCTATTCATTTTAATCTAAAATTTTTCCTTTTTTCATAATTACTATGTATTTTTTTTTTCAAAAAGTCCATACTCTTAATATTATTGTCCTATTTTAAACTATCCAATTATTTTATCTATTAATAAAACTTCTTTCTTTGATAAAGAAAAATTCAAAATAAGAATAGAAACTATTTAGTGATAATCTTTCTATATAATTTTACTTATTAAATTTGTTTATTTTTAATTTTAAAAAACATTATTCTTATTTTTATTAGATAATATAAAAGCAAAAAGTAACATGTATAATATTTTTCCATTATATATACAAATGTATAATAAATATTCATCACATACATAAAAATAATTTATAGTCAATAATAATATATTATCATTATTATGTAAAAAAACAATAAATATATTTAAAAATACATGATAATTATAAAAAAATTGCCTAAAAAATGTTTGGCCCGTCAGAAAATGGTCTGACTCCAACCCTGTTTCTAAATAAGTGTAAACATGTGTTTCAACATTTTGCATCCTGCCAATTCTCAGCTTCCACGTATGTTAATGTTGGTGCGAAATTTGATTTTCCACCAATAAAAGAGATTTTTGACTCAAAATAAATGAGGAGTCAAAATATAGTCAGACAGTCTAAAAAAGGACTCCCAAGATAAGGAAAAACACATTTTTTGACAATTGATATATGTGTGTCGGAGGGACATGATCGAAGTGACATGATGACTGGGCCCCTTCTGAAGGCAAAATGTGTTCATTGACCTAGATGCTTTGACAAGTGTCGAAGTCGAAGTTGAAATGACTCTCCTATATAAAGTAGGGAGAGTCGAAGTTGAGAATACACAAGCTAGTCGAAGTAGAAGAATATATCAGATGTCGAAGTCGAGATATATAAGCACGTGCTTAATTAATTGATCTTATTCAAACTGCACAATTATGAAGAGTATTGCTTTGTCTCCAAGCTGAACGTGGTTTTGCTTACATGAAGTTAAAGGCATCACTTTCCTTCTACCTCACTACCAAAAAACTCTACAGAAATTCCCAGTCTCCTCAGACGCACAGAAGTCAATGGAGTACAAGTGCAGCATGCGAGTCAGGAAGTGTTCATCTTTTTTCATTTCTGTCATTTATGTTCTTGTCAAATTTATTTTATTGTCATTTCCCTTTTCAATTATTTCAATTTCTGTAATTTCCTTCATTTCATTTCCAATTCTTTGATTTTCTTTTATTCTGATCTTCATTTCGTCAAGTTGTTCTTCAATTTATGTTTTTAGTCAAAATTTGTTTATTAATCTTGTTGACAGTCGAAGTCGAAGTACATTCTTGTCAGTCAATTTCTGTTTCAGTCGAAGTTTCTTTCTTAAGTCTTGTCGGAGTCGAACTACATTAGTTGTCAGTCAATTCCTGTTTCAGTCGAAGTTTATTTCTTAAGTCTTGTCGAAGTCGAAATTTAGTTCCTGTCAGTCGAAGTTCATCTTCCCAAGTCTTGTAATAATTTTCTGGTTGTAATTAGCTCTCCAATATCAATAAAAGCATTTACACATCAGCTCGATCTACTCTGTGGAACAAAATTTGACCGGAACAAATTTATTTTTATCAAAAGGTATATTGTCGAGACAACATAATATGCTAAAGGCTTTACAAAAAAGCATTAACTTGCCTGCGTAATAAGTAAGTTGAATTTTTTTGGCATGAATAAATAAGTTGAATTAACCAAAACCTAAAACAACTTGAACTAAAATCTTTTTTAAAAAAGAACTAAAACAAGTTGAACTGCAAGCTTCCATGAGCAGCCCAACCCACTTCTATCTCTAATTATTATCACAAACACCATTGCCCCTCATGACAAGGGA
>JASCZI010091128.1:6504-21646 GCA_036250425.1 Stylosanthes scabra | reverse complement strand
GTCCTTGATTTCCTCCCCAACTGAAATTCGGATGATTCTTCCAACCAGGATTGAATGTGTTTGAATAGGGATCATTATGGGGCAGCCTAGGCTGATTACCCACATAGCTAACTTGCTCAGTTGACGACTGATCATCCATGATAAAACTGCAAGTTTGGCTATCATGAGGGCCACCACATAACCCACAAGGGAGTAAAGTTGTCTCATGAGAAGTTACAGCTGCAGCTTCTAGCTTTTCTAACTTTTTTGTCATGGAATTTATTTGCTTAGCTATGGCTTCGAGAGGAGCTATAGTGTGAACTTCCATAACCCCTTTCTTAACACCTCTCTCGGAGGAATACATATACTGGTTGGTGGCCACTGAGCAAAGGACTGTATATCATGGTGGAGCTTGGCTAGCTTCACTGGTGGAAAGAACTTAGTCAAAAACTTGCTAACTAAGTCATCCCATGTAGTAATGCTACCTTGAGGTT
The DNA here is from genome assembly GCA_036250425.1 of Stylosanthes scabra. Lineage (NCBI taxonomy): Eukaryota > Viridiplantae > Streptophyta > Magnoliopsida > Fabales > Fabaceae > Stylosanthes > Stylosanthes scabra. The sequence goes on along the minus strand of JASCZI010091128.1, from coordinate 21,173 downwards.
GGGAGTTCAGCCAGTGTTTAGCCTTATCCCTTAAGGAAAAAGTGAAGAGCCGTAATCGGATAGCATCGGCAGGGACACCATTAAGCTTCAGAGTGTCACAGATGTGGAGAAAGTTGGCAACGTGTTGGTTGGGATCTTCTGAAGGATTCCCATAGAATTGATCCTGCTGAACCAGCTGAATTAATGATGGCTTGAGCTCAAAATTGTTGACATCAACCGCGGGTCGCACAACACTGCTACCACAGCTTGCAGCAGAGGGTATTGAAAAATCTGCAAGCTTCCGTCCTCTATTGTTGTCTTCATTGCCAGCCATGTTATCACCAGTTTTGTCCTCAAATTCTTCTTCAAGAGCTTCTTCAAAAGGAATCTCGTGACTGTGCTCTTGAAACTTAGCTTGCTTCCTGAGTTTACGCAAAGTCTTTTCAATCTCAAGACCAAAACTCAAAGTTTGTTTGTCCTTGTTTCCCTGCATACAAAAATAACCAAACAAACCAAGTGGGAACTTCTGACGTCAAAGTGAAAGAAGTCCCAGATTAGAAAAGAAATATAACAGAGCTAAGTTAAGGAAATAATTGGCTCGGTTGTTGTTGGGAGTGGGGCTGGTCACGTTTATGGTTGGTTGTGAGAAGTGAGCTCACGTTTAGCAAGGGGACTTGAGCTCATGTTTAGGACAAATGGAGCTCACGTTTGGTGAGCAAGTTTAGAGGAAGGCTCACGTTTAGGACAAATGGGGCTCACGTTTGGTAAGCAAGTTTAGAGGAAGGCTCACGTTTGTGAGCTCACGTTTAGGACAAATGGGGCTCACGTTTGGTGGGTGAAAGGTTACAAACGTGAGGCTCAAGTTTGGGGAAGTGAGTGTTCACATTTGGCTAGGCAAAGGGAAGCCAAACGTGACCTAGGAGGGTGTTGGGCCTCACGTTTGGGAAAGTGAGGGCTGCTCACGTTTGGCTAAGCAAAGGAAAGCCAAACGGACCTAGGAGGGCTCATGTTTGGATGAGGCTTGCCAAACGTGACATGGAATGATGCAAAACATGACCACGTTCCTGCAACTCAAGTTACTTACAAAACATAATATCTTTGTAAGTTATAATTAATATCCAACCAAACTGAGTCACTGCAATCACAAATATGTTAGCTCGGTGAATTATTAATGGTATGTATATATATATGAATTAACAAAACAGAATTTCTTTGTTAATCATACGATGCACACAAGACAACAAGGCCTAATTTAGAAAACCAATTTGCACCATTCTGTTAATCTAGTTAATCCCCGGCAACGGCGCCAAAAACTTGATGCTCCGAAATCCTTTCGGAAATCTGGAAGACCACCGGCAAGTGCACCGGATCGTATCAAGTAATAATAAGTGAGTAAAGTATCATTCCCTCGGAGATTAACTGACTCTTCAGTACAGATAAACCAGTTCTTTAATTAGGCAAATTCAAATATTCAGAGTGGTTTAAGTTTATATGTAATTCTAGCAAGCAATAATAACAGTTATGATAAATCAAGCCTAGGACTAGGAGATATTCAGCCAACAACTTATCCTAATTCAATGGTCTATTCTTTTCCTCTTGCAAGTAATTTAATTCACTGAAATCTTAACAATTATGTAAATTACAAATTGGATGAAAGACTAGTTTTATGTCACATACTAATCTAACAATTCCTAATTTGAATTCACACAACTAAATGCACAATTATCCAATTCTCTATCTCTAGTTCATTGGAAATTCATGAAGATACTCTAGCACAGACAATTAATGTTTCTCTCGAACACAATAATTGAAAGCAACAAAATTACATACCTCTCGGTCAAGTAAGTTTGTGATTATAGAACAGAGAGTTAACCTCAATCATGTTTAAACTTAAGAATTTCTCAATCTCATAAATTCAAACAAGCTAGGATAAAGTACTTCTCAGTTACATTTACCCATTTAATAACAAGCAGAGGCATAAATTCAGTCAGCATACAATTACAATTTATTATCTCTAATTAACTGTAATTATACGAGCAACAAACTTCATACATGTTTAAATTCAAGTATTTCTCAATCACTGAAATTTAAACAAGAAGTAAGAACAAAGTACCTCTCAGTCACGTTTGTTCTATTTGATGAAGAACAGAAGAATGATGCTTGAATTAGTAACACTTGCAATTGAGGAAAAGAAACATCAAATTATTCAAAGGTGCTGGGATGAACAGAGCTCCTCATCCCTGGCTCTTGAAATGTTAGTTGCCCATGATATGGAGCAACCTTACGGAAAACTCAAAGTAATACATGAACGTGAAAGAAAGAAAAGGAAAACCTTAATTCTTAAGACTTAGAACGTGATATTCTAATATCTCCTAAAAATGGTCTATGTCTCCATGGTCCATCTATTACTGACTTAATACAAGTATTTATAGAAATTACTAAACCTAAAATCACGTTACTAAAAAAAAACACTTGCAGAGTTATGATGGGCTTTCTTTGAATTACTTGGCCTCTGGTTGATTTTTGGTGCCTTGAATCACGCTTCTCTGACTTTGAAGGAAGATGGCACGTTCTTGCCTCGAGACACTAAAGTTGGCTAGCCGTCCTGTTTACTTCCTGTCTTTGAATTTTTTTATTTTGCCAAGTTGATGCAGAGACCAAAGGTGATTTGTCTTCTAGAAGTTTGCTTTCGGAATTCAAGTCTGGACATGATCTAGAGTGGTGTTGCTTGGGACAAACACGTTTGGCCAAGGAAGTAGAAGTCACGTTTGATTGGTAAGAAGGTCACGTTTAGGAGTGCCAAACGTGAGTTCCCTAGCTTGCTTTGCATGGTCACGTTTGGTTGCTTTGCATGGTCACGTTTAGGAGTGCCAAACGTAACTTCACTAGCTTGCTTTGCATGGTCACGTTTGGTCCTCTAAGCTTGCTAAACGTGAGCTTGTATGTGGGAAGCTTGAGGTGTCACGTTTAGGCTTGATGTTCTAAACGTGACTTGGGGAGGCATCAAACGTGACTTGGGATCCTTTGTGTCATGGTGGAGTCACGTTTAGCTCAAGCATGGAGCTTGGCCAAACGTGACTTGGTGAAGCTCAAGTGATGGTCACGTTTGGCTCATGTCAAGGACATGGGGACCAAACGTGACTGATGCTCCCAGGGTGTGCTCTGTTTTTCTCTGTTTCTTCTGCTTCAAGATATCTTCTACTCCTTAGTTTATTTTCTTTGTAAATCCTGCAGAAACATAACAAAACACTCAAGATAATAAATGATGATAAATTAAGCATGAATTACTTGAGTATTAAGCTAATTATCTAGTCAAAGCTCATGAAATTGAGGCCTAAAACCATGAATGATGCACACGCATCAACGTCGACTTGAGTTTGAGAACAATTTACGTTCTTAAACTAGAAACCTGGCATCTGAAAACAATCCTGTGTATTCCTCTGACTTTGTCTTTGATCTTGAATTTTCCACTTCTTCTGACTTAGGTACATCCATCATGGGAAACGTTCCGAGACTCACACTAAAACATCTCGCCGGTGCAAGCACTGCAATGGAAAACCAGCCGACAAGATATCCCTAGCTGAATGCTAATTTTGAACTAAAGTCTGGCTTAATCAATCTGCTTCCTTGATTCCAAGGATTTCCCGAGGAAGACCCTATCAAGAATCTTAAAGACTTTGAGGTAATCTGCGCTACCACCAGAAGAATCGGTGGTAACGAAGATGCAGTTAAAGCTTTCGCTCTCCCATTCTTCTTAGAAGGAAAGGCGAAAGACTGGTACCACACCATGCCAAATAAAGTTACAGCTAATTGGGCGTTGTTTAGAAAAAGGTTCTTAGAAAAATAATTCCCACCTTCAAGGACCAATGCAATCCGAAAAGAGATCTCTGGAATTACACAGCTTCATGTGTAAACTTTGCATGAGTACTATGAAAGATTTCAGAAGCTACTATCTCATGCCCCCACCACTCCATTTTAGATTTTCTCCTTATCAATTACTTCAGCGAAGGATTGACACCGACTGACAAGGGAATGATTGATGCGTCAAGCGGTGGAGCATTTATGAACAAGATGCTGGAAGAAGTGTGGGAACTAATTGAGACAGTGGCTGATTCTAATCAGCATTTCAAGACTAGAGCCACTAACAAGGGTGTTTATGAAGTAGCTCCATCTGAATCAACCATTCTTGCTAAATCCTTGGTTAACATTGCATCTATGTTGAAGGAGATCAAGGAAGGACAATAGCCAACCCCAACAATCTTGAAGCGTCAACCTGATGCTCCCCAACAAACTCCAGTAAAGCATTGTGGGATTTGCTTGTGCAACTCGCATTATACAGACGAATGCCCCCAGCTGCAAAAAGACAACACTATGGCATCAACTCATAACTTCTTCGAAGGCACCACGATACCACCCTACAACAAACAGTATTATACTCAAGGGTAGCAGGACAATCAGCCCACTCGTTGGAGCCCTCCTAAACAACAACAAAATCAAAACCGACAACAGAACACTTACAATCGGCCTCAGAATCAACAGAATCAAAGATATCAACCGCCGCATCTTCGCCCCAATCCTCCTATGAATCCTCCACCATCTAGTTATGATGAAACTCTGCGTACTATCAACAAGAGAGCAGGGAACTGAGGGAAGCACACAAAAGGACAGAAGCTCGCCTAAATAACCTAACTGAGCTTCTGCACAAATTCGCCAATCAGGTGGCAATCAACAATCAGCCACCCTCTAGTTCGAATCTGTTGCCATCTCAACCTCTCCCTAACCCAAAGGGAGGGATCAATGTGGTACAAAATGCAAGTGACAAGGATGCAACAGTAGATGAGGAAGAAGATGACGGGGAAGAGGAAGATGAAGAAGATGATAACTGGTTGTATGTATGATCTTTTAGCTAAGTTGGCAAGAGTAGACTCGGACAGCGAGGACGAGTGTGAAGATCCAAAGATGAGGAAATAACTAAAGAAGACGTATAGGAGGAAATGATTAAGATTACCGAAGAGGCCACTGAAAAAGAAGAAAGCAGCCTGGATAATGAAGAGGAATTTTTCATTGCCACCGTTAATGGAGGAAATGAAGAAAAGCCAGAAGATCTTCCCGAAAAGTGTGCTGATCCTGGGCCATGTTTTGTAACTTGCAAGGTTGGAAAGATATATGTCCTGGATTGTCTGTGTGATCCTAGAGCATGTGCCAGTGTAATGCCATTGGAATTGTATAAAGTTCTGGATCTGGGACCGCTAAAAAAAACCACTGACACTTTTCATCTGGCTAATACAAGTACGATGTCCATGGTGGGTATAACTGAGGATGTCATTGTTAAAGTATGATGGTTGTCTATCCCTACTGATTTCCATGTCATCAGAACCCCCAGAAATAACAATGGGAGCAATCCCCAAGTGCTTTTGGGAAGGCCATTTCTGAAGACCGCTGGATTTAAGCTCAATTTTATGATGAAACTTCCTCTCTTGAAGTGGGAAATGTTATAGAAATATTTTAGCCAACACGACCACCCATATCTCAAGAAGAAAGTGAGGAAGAATTAGTGGTAGCAATCGAGCCAAAAGAAACTGCAAATAGGGCAGTTACTCCCAACCTAAAGAAGGACCAAAAGACACCCACCCCAGCTAGAAGAAGCAAGCAAAAGAAAGAGGATGCCAAGGCAGTGAAGAAGAAGAAGCCAGAAAAAGGAAGGGAAGGGAAGAGAGGAAGGCAGAATTAAATTGCTTAGATTTTAAGGATTTGCTAGGAAAGCTAAAAAAGATTAAGAGTGCAATTATCAAGGATGGCGGCATCGGATTTCATCTGGTCGAGGATAACTCGAAGTGGAAGTAACGCCAGCCATTCAAGTCCAACTTAAGGACGTTAAACAAAAGTGCTAGGTGGGAGCCAACCCACCATGGAAACGATTTCTGATCCCTAATCTTGTTTAAGTTATTCACATTTGCTTGATTAATTGAACTTTAACTGTTAAAGCATATTTAGATAAGATTAGGCTCTCTATTAATAGCTCTATTAAAAAAAGGGGTGTGCGTACGCATCCAAGACCTTGGTGCGTACACACCCACCATCTGAACACGAAACTGAAACGACGCCCTTGTGCGTACGCACCAGCGTCGCAGAGGCATGCACAAGGGGCTTATACTCACTACACCACTCTCACACTTCTCCTTTGTCTTCTCTTTCCTCTCTTTTCTTACCAAAAATCGCTCTTTTCTCAAGCTCTCTTCCTTTTCCTCAACACTCTCAAGTAAGCTCTTTCCTTTTCTCTCTTTTTCTTTCTTTTTATTGCTTTTTATTATTAGTTATAGTTAATCATGTTAGGTAATTAGCATAGGGGTAGGTAGTAACGGTTAGGATATAGGATAGAGACCCTTTAACTGCTGATATGCTTATTCTGTGCTGTCTGATCATGCTAATTTTCTAAGATTGAAGCATTTATGCTAGTTGTTATGTACAATATTTAGATGTTTAAGTAGCATAATTAATATGATGTCATGTTATTCTTTTCAATTTCTGTTTGTATGTTGGATGCCTGATCATCATGTAATTGCCATACAAATCTCACATTCTCACACATCATTAAATGCTTCTATGGGTTTGAAATTCTAAACAAGCATGCTATCTTTATACAAATTAACTTGGTTATTACTTTCCTCTCTGTATTAAAAACTGCAACCTTGTTAAGTTGTCATACTAATTGGTTTATATAATTGTTAGTTAGAAACTCATAAAAGTCTCATTTTCTCTTGTATCTGGTGTTTTTGATCTTTCAGATGGCTCGCAACGGACCTTCCCCCTGGACCAAGGGAAAGGCCAAAGCCTATGGACCTCCAACACGAGCCTCTCCTAGGCTCGCAACTTTTAGAGCCCGATCAGTAGCAAACCCCCAACTTGAAACACCAGTCACTCCTGCTGCCATTGCGCTAACACCGAGCTTCCCTCCCAAGAAATGTCATATTCAAAAGGCAGCTGGTGAGGGCACCTCAAAGGCCGCAACACGATATTTACGCAGACAATCCCAGCGAATCGCTACTATAGGCCGTACCTTCATTCAAGCACCCAAGGAACAAAAAGTCATTGCAGTCAGTAGTGACTTCCAGCCTGAACCGAGATAGTAAGGAAAAATGAAGATGTGGAAAAAGACCCTAAAGAGGGTCCAGAGGAGCACATCAGGGTGCCGAAATAGAGGAAGAGGAAGAAGAAGAAGATCATGAGGAGGATCCTGAAGAAGAGAATGCTGCTGAAGAGGGTGTCCGCCAGGAGGATGATTTCATGGACTACTGGGCCCTTGTAAGATTTGACTCAGAGGACAGTGTTGGGAATAATTACCGCTTCTGGAACTACGACAGTGATCTCCCCAACTGGGGGAACGCAGAACCAGCCAAAAACTCTGTTGGAAGTTGCACATGACCTCCTCTACCAAACCTCTAGGCGCATGATCACTCCCCAATAGCACCGAGGACCGTGCAATTTTCAAGTGTGGGAAGGACATCGTCTAAAGCAACAACACGGAAAAAAAGGTCCAATTTTCAATTTTTATCCAAGACCTTTATATTTACCTAATTGTGTCTATATTTAGGATATTTTGTAGATATCTTTGCTTTTCTCTTGTGTGTAAACTTATCTAACTCTGCTGTGAATATAACTCGTGATGTTAGGTTTCTAAAACTGTTGCTTTCTCTATTAGGGGACCCCACTTAAAATTTTTTTTTAAAAATTCTTTGAATTGATTTTACATTTGCATGAAAATTGTCCAATCATAGATTAGAGAAAAGAATACACAAACCAAGAGAGTTTTGAACCTAACATTGTAGTTCCACATCAAAGAACTACCATTTCCTTCTTATGTGTTACTTCCTCTTCGATGACTGAAATTTACTACTTGCCTGATTCTTTATGTCCATTAATGTATATATCTATATGATGATATGATTAAGGCCTTCTTTCTGCATAGCTCACAAACCAAATAGCTTAACCCTTTACATTATCCCTTGGAACCCATTTTGAGCCTTGAAACCCTTTCGTTCTAAAATAGCATATTACAAGCCTCAAAAGCGAAAGACCATGATCACACCCTACTTGATCTTTGATTAATCTAGGATTTAGTGGTTACTTGCTTTCGAGAGAAGAAAATGGAGGGAATTAAGAAAAGAAATCATTTTGAAGGGATGAAAAAGGGGTGAATTTTGAAAAATTTTTTGAAAACATATGGGGTACATGTATGCCTACAAAGAAAAATGAGGCATTTGCACAAATTAGCATAATAAAAGAAAGGAGTGACAAAGACAAAAATACAAAAAGGAGAAAAATTTTGTCACTCCAAGTAACAAAGCTACCAAAATAAGGTAAATGCATTTGTCATTCAGAAGAAAAGAAAAAAATGCATATCATGTAGAAATTATGAGTCTAGTGGGCAGATGGGAAAAAAAGTGAAGAACAAAAGGGTAGGTGCATCCTAAATTAATCAAAGTATTCAAGTCTTTAGCTCACCTACCCAAACAAAACTTTCGAACTTTCACCTTGGCCCCATTACAACCCTCAAAAGACCTTTTGATGTTATACAGATATATATCTTGATGTTGATTGGCTAGATGAAGGGTAAGTATTGAAAAGCAAGATTGGAAAGGAACCGAGAGCCTTTTTAAGCCCGAAACACTAAGAGCGAATAGAGCGAATACACGACAGGGAAATGTTTTTAATCCTCGACTCTATGGTTTGTGACCTTTCATGCAGTGTAAGTCAATTATCATCTTGTGAGCTTATCTGATTTGTGGGGTTAGCATTTATTGGAATGCTCTTGCCAGTTTTCTTGCACAGTTTTGACTCCTTCTAATCTTCGCAGTTTTATTCTCAGCATGACACTTGTGTGGTCTTCACTCTGGTTCGATTTAATTGGGCATGACGACATGCCAATGTTTAAGTGTGGGGAAGTTGATAAACCCATTTTTGATGGTTTATTTTGTGCTTTAAATCAGCAATTTATCAGCCTCTGACCACTTACATACTTGCAAAACAAATGAGTTCATGAATAGTCGTTCCTCATGACTTAAAATGCAAACACCTGCTATTTTGGTCAATTTTCTTCTATGTATTCAACCATTTCCCGTTCCGCTCGGTGCCTTGATTTGTTTGTTTAAATGTTTCAGGTTTTAATAAGCTAGAATTGGAGCGGAAGTGGCTAAAAAGGGCGCGAGGAATGAAGAGATCATGAAGAAAAGCTTGGAGGCCAAAAACTGCCACCCATGCGTAGGCATTAAAGGAGTGGTGCGCACGCTCCCTCCAGTATAGGTGCGTACACACCTAAAGCTCTGTGCGTACACACCCGTCAAACTTGGGCGGCATGCATAACGGAGCTGGTGCATACGCATAAGTCAAGTAGTGCATACGCACCCATGCCTGGGCAGTGCCTATAAATAGAGGAAGACAACACCAATTTTGGAGAGCCCTCATACACCCATTTTCTCTTAGTTGTAGTTTCTTAGGATTTCCTTTTTGTAAGCCACACCGGCCAAACATTTTACTATTTTTCTGTTTAACTATTATACTGTTACTCTGCCCGTTTCATTTCTGTTAATATTAAGTGTCGTTACTCTGTCCATTTATCTTATGTTATTTTACCATTATGTCTTGCTGTTATGCTACCTATTTTATTTCTGCCAATATGATTTCTTTTAGTAGTGAGTAGTGATCTTGTGTCTTGGCCATGGGTTGAAGTGTGCGGATGATCTTAGCTACTGGTCCCTAAAGGCAACGAATGAGAGAAATGGGGTTAGTTTCGAGGCCGTTAACACTACGTCCCTGCCACTAGGGAAGTCCTTAACGACGTGGATTTGATGGGTTATCCGAGTTTGTCGAATACCAAGGACTTACATTACCGAGTATACCTAGGACATTCGGATAGGGGCTATTTCTACCACTCGACCATTTGACAGTAGTAGCTAGTTTCCTTTAAGTGACAGTCCATCCAAATTGGGATTGGTGTTGACCATAGGGACGCACAGTACTTCAATCCATGGCCGAGTTCTCTATTCTCACAACTCAAACTGCAACACAAACATTTTCATAACCAAAAGCAACTTCATTTTTCAATTCCTAGGGAGAAAGACCCGAGTCTAGTACTCGGTATTTTTAACTGGTTGCATCTTGTGACACCTTTTTAACTAAATTTGACAAGGTTCCCGTAATACTGGTTCGGAGGTATGTGCAACAAAATACTGCTTTTCTGAACCGGTCTCGGGGGCCGCGTCAACTGCCCCTCAGTTAGTCACCTTCTTTTTGCAGATGATGCCATACTATTCAGCAAGGCTGCACAGGAAATATGTGACAATATCCTCACTGTGCTCCAGCAATATGAAGATATGAGTGGTCACCAAGTCAATTTGAACAAGTCCTCCGCCTTTTTCAGTTGAAACACTCCTGACCAGATTAGGAATAGCTTGGTTGCTGCTTTGAGAGTCCCTCATATTGGAACTCATAATTGATATTTTGGATTACCCTCAGTTGTTAACAGATCCCAAAAATAGACATTCGACTATGTAAAAGAGAAGGTTGCAAAGAAGTTTAACCATTGAAAGCGCTCTCTACTATCTCCTAGTGGATGGGAGATTCTTATTAAAACAGTAGGTTCAGCCATCCCTATATACACTCTGAGTTGTTTTAAGCTTCCAGACACATTTCTTGATGATCTTCATAGAATGATGATGCAATTTTGGTGGGGACAAAAACAGAATGAGAAAAGAATGCAATAGATTAGTTGGGACACAATGAGTAGAAGTAAATCTCTTAGCGGATTAGGATTCAAGGACTTGAAAGCCTTAAATCTTGCTATGCTTGCTAAGCAAGGTTGGAGATTTATAACACAGCATCACTCCTTAGTCTACAAGGTGCTAAAGAGTAGGTACTTCAGAAACACATCATTTTTTAAGGCAGGAACTATTGCAAATCCCTAATGGGCATGAAGAAGCTTGCTGGAGCTAGGAATGTATTGGAAAAAGGTGTGAGGTGGAAGATTGGAAGGGAAAATTTGGTTAGCATCAGGAATGATCCTTGGTTTGGGAATGAACCTCCATTCAGAATTTCTTTGGATTTCAATTTAGATCATAGCTTTGTTTGGGTTAATCGGTTAATCACACAAGAAGGAAGATAGAATCAGTACCTAATTCATCAACTATTTCTAGCAAATATAGCTCAAATAATTTGTCAAACACTTCATGGGCAGAATTTTGACACCTTAATTTGGGCTAAAGAAAAAAATGGAGTCTATTCTGTGAATTCAGCGTACAACATTCCTTACTACTTCTACCATGTTCAAGCACAATTCTTAAATGACAGATTCAGAGCTAAGCAACTATGGCATTCAATTTGAAAAACTAAATGTATACCAATGGCTTATCTATATTGGAACGGCTCCATTCCTGATTGCCCCACATCTCTCCCTTATGCCCCCGATGCTCTCTGTGTCCAGAATCGATGTATCACTACTGCTTTGAGTGCTTTGTCTCCGCTGCAACCTGGTCAAAGCTTGGGAATAGCTTCCTTCTTTTAACCCAATTTGAAATTCCACCATGGAAATGGTTACTTGAAACTTTTCATCGTTTCAGTTAGCTCCGAATAGCAAACATAGAACTTTTACCTTCATTCTCACACTTTGGAAGCTATGGCTTGCGCGCAACCTTTTCATATTCGAAGGAAAAACTTTGATCCCTGAGGAAACTCTGGCTCAGGCAGGTTCCCTTACTTCGGAGATAGAACACCAGCTCAATCTTCCAATTTCTTCTTCTTAGAACCTAAAATTCATTTCTTCAGTATCTAGTGATTGTTTCTTTTGGGATTTCCCCACTTCTGTTTCTGTGTATTGTCCTTATGTGGACCATCCATGTTTATTTCTACTCTATGAAATAAAATCTATCTTTGTTTAAAAAAAAAAAAAAATCTCAACCACCCAACACCATATAAAAAGGGAACAACACTTCCTCAAGCTATACATTCTCTTACCCTACCACTATATCATACCATCAAAGAGCTCTCAAATCCTAATTTAAGAACTCGTTGGTATAACGTCCACATTAACCCTCTTTCAACATCGAGGCTCCCTGGCGTTCAATTCCAAAGGTACATCCCTAATCACTTGGTGGGGAACCTCTTATCTAAAAACAAGAGGACTGGTATCCCCATCTTTTTCTCTTTTATATGTTAAGTATTCCCATTTCTTAACAATTGTAAATCATAAATTTTAAACCCTAAAATTTAAATCCTAAAACTTTGAAAGTTAAACCTTAATTTTTAAATTCTAAATTTTAAACTCATAAAATATAATAAATAAATAATTAAGATTTATTTATTTATATTTAGTCTTCAAAATTTAAGATTTAAAATTTGAAAAGCCCTATACTCCTTACTTCTTTCGAAGTGCATTAGTATTCGCCAAAATATATTATTTTTATTTATATAAATAATTTTAGGTGTATATTTATTTTGTCAAATTAAATTATTTATTTTTATGCCAAATAAAAAAATTATTTCAATGTTAAATGACACCAAAAAATACAAAAATAAGTTTTTATTTAATATTAAATTAGTTTTATATCTAACATAAAAAATAATTAGTTATATTTAGTTGGATAAAATAAATATAATTTTATTTATTTATTTATTTATTTATGATTTCTCTCATAAATACAGAGGTAGGTGACCCATGTACTAGATGCCACATGGTCAACATCTAATGGCTAGCTAAGTAGTGACTGGCCCTAAAGTCTTCAAATTCAAAGATAGTCGTCCCACGTTTCTATTGGTATTGGGGCAATGAACTCCTGAAGCCTCTCATGCACCCTTGTCGTCTCTACACCAACTCTTGATATTTTTTCCTGTTCAAATTAAATCAAAATCATGAATTGAAATAACATTTCTTCATCATCATCATCATAAATAATAATGATAAAACAAATTAAGAAAATTATTTTCTTTCCATTTTAGGACATTGTTTCAAAAGTAGTTATGCCATATTTCCTCCTGCTCTAAATAATTCTCTTTCTTTCATATTTTATTTGGTCACAATCAAAAATAATTATTTTATCTAAAACTCTATTAATCAATTTTATACACTATAGCTGTATTAAATAAAAATGACTCTAACTATTATTTTGAATCCACATGGCTAATTACAACTAGAGAATTCCATGGAAACTGGAAATTACCTGAGCATGAATAATGTAAAATATTTTGTCCCCCACTGTTGAGAAGCTTGCAGTAACAACTGCAGCACCTTCTTCCTCAAGAACACTAATAACTTCATAAAACATGAAGGTCTTGTTTCTCAATCCACAAACCAACACAACTTCTATGCCAGAACCAAAGTCTCTTAACTCAAGCAGTGGCAATTTTGTGTCTACATTGTTTTTGCTCATTATTGTATTATTATTATTATTATTATTATTATTATTATTATTATTATTATTATTATTATTAATTTTGTTGTTTTTTGACTCCATGATGACTTGCTGTTTCTGCTTATTCAATTTCTCTATTCTTTCTGTCATATGCTTTATGTACCTTGCTGCCAGATCCAGCTGGTCTTGCTGTGATATTGCGCCCTAAAATTACACGAATAACAATTCATTCAATTTTCTTACTCAATTCAAGAATTTCAAAAATGGGGATCAACAAATTAAATAGTAAAGAATGTTCGCTAACGAGGTTGTAAATTTTATGAATCAACTTTATATTTGTACAGACGTTTTCACGAGTACTGTATTTTTATTCCGTCCGCTAATATATGCTTATATTACAGAGACTATAGTAATTATATAAATATTATTAAAATTAAAGTCACAATCTTTTTTCTATTTGAGTAAATTTTTTTATTTTTTAAATTAAAAATTTGTTGAATAATTAGAGTTTTACTTTAATTTTAGTAATACTTTTTAAGCCACCATAGCCATCGTAGCATATATTTTTCTGGTGTCCGTATTTTGTTGTCTTCGTCGTCATATATATTGCCTAATAACTAATTAATATTTAAAATTAAGTGGTTAATCACTTTTAAAATTACGAAGATATAACTATTTATATATTTTTTATACGAGATTAAGTTTTTAAGTGAAGTAATTTTATGATATAGTATAACTTTTTTATTATCAAAATAATAAAATCCAATCTTTATTAGACCATAAAAAAAATAATTTTAGTATAAGATAAATAAAAAGAGAAAAATTTATAAAAATAAATAAATGTTAGAATACTTCGTATGAGAGGGAGAGAGAAAGTGTTGTTACGTAACATGTACATACCTTGGATTTGGAATATTGTGGGAATGTATGGTTAGGAGGAATAAGAGAAGTTAGCTTGAAGCAGAGAGCTTTCATGTGAATTCTACGGTTCCTCTCAATGGTTTTGCGATCAAGTTTGGAAGATTCACTACTTGTGCTAATTGCTTTCTTCATCTTCCACAATAAACTTTTGTGTTGGAGGAGCATACATATGAATATATTAGGAGGATATATTATTGATGAAAGTTTAATCAGTGGTTTGTGAGCGCAAAGAGGATAGAAGCATATATAGACAAGAAGGTAATAAGGGGGAAGAAGAAAGTGGTCTGTGCGTGATAGCTACATACGTAAACTTATATTTCATTCATTGGATCTGATCATTATTGTTGCTACCAAATTGACTTTAAAGCC